>JANAVB010009994.1:1447677-1637677 GCA_029216955.1 Iris pallida
TTCCCTTCGTAGTCCCATTTCATCCTCGCCTTCTGCTTTCAGAAGTCGGTCTCCACTTTGAGCCTAAATTTGAGCATGGCCTTGGTGAGGTTCAGTGCTTTTCTGGCCGCCGTCGTGCGTTCCGAGGCAAATTTTGCCTCGACACGGGTTACGTCGTCTTTCGCCTCTCGCACGGCTTGAAAAATGTCCCCGTATGCCATTTTGCTCCAGCGGGACAGGGCTTTCCTGGTAGCTTTGAGCTTGTTACTCACCCGCGACAGGGGATTGGGAGAATCATCCCGACTCCAAGCTTCAGTGACGATGCCCAAGAATTGGGGATGATCGGTCCAGAATTCGAGGAATGCATAGAATTTCTTTTTGGATGGATTGGTATTATTTTTAATCCCAATCAGCAGGGGTGTGTGGTCTGATTCAGTGGAGTTGAGATGGGATATGTTGGTGGTAATCCCCATTCCGTGCCAGAGGGCGTTAACTAGGGCTCTGTCCAGGCAGGAGTATTGCCGGCGGTCGCCTTCCTGCATGTTGCACCAAGTGAAAGCGTTGCCGATGAACTGAAGGGTGGCAAGATGAGAATTGAAGATGAAGTTGTTGAAGTCTTGCATGGCCTGAGTGAGAGGGGGCCGGCCTCCGATTTTCTCTTCTCTGCATGTGATCGCATTAAAGTCCCCAATGCAAAGCCAAGGACTTGGTGTTGCGGAGCTGGATGTCGAGAAGATCGTTCCAGAAAAATTTTTGCTCGACGATATCACAGCTGCCATGGGCCGTCGAAAGAATACAGCACTGAGGGAGCGAAGGATGTTCCCACCTGCAAGAGAGGGCCTGCTAGGAGTCCTGGATGACTCCAATGTTGACGTCTTTCGTACAGAGGATCCAAATATCGTGTCTGCCTACTATAGCCTTGGGGAAGCCAAGCTGCAATTGGATAGATTATATATATATATATTATATATATATATATATATATATATATATATATATATATATATATATATATATATATATATTTATATATAATATATATATATATATATATATATATATATATATATATATATATATATATATATATATGTATGTATGTATGTATGTATAAATATAAGGGAGTATATAAAGATATATTTGTGTATGTGTATATATAAAATATAAAATATGTGTATATATAAAATATATATATATATATATATATATATATATATATATATATATATATATATATATATATATATATATATATATATATATATATAATTGATAGAGAATTAAACCCATAGGCAGCAGCAGCAACATTCCAGCCCAGACCCGAGCCCCCATCTACAGAAGCCTAGCCGAGAGAAAAACTGAGTATATATAAATACATATTGAGAGAGATCGGGAGCAAAACGCAACCCTAGCCGCGCCACCTTCTTTCCCTTCCATGGGCGACCCTCCCTAGCCTTGGGTGCCGCCGCGCGTGGCCATAGGCTGGCCACGGCAGTGCTAGAACGCACAGCAGGTGCGCGTGGGTGCGAACAGAATAGCAGCAGCGACAGTCGCAAGCGCAACTTCGGGTAAGGATTTCGTCCTCCTCGGTCCTCGAAAATTAATTCTGTAAAATAGTGTAGAGAGACCATATGACCCTCTAGAGGTCCTAGCAAATAGATTGCAATATGGTCGAGCCAGTGAATCACAAGGTCGATGTAAACTTCGAAAAGAACCTGGTTGCAAACAACAAAAAGGGCAGTCCCAACACCCATGTTGGAAGGCGGTTTCTCGCCAATCCTTTGACTTTTCCAAAATTATGCTTGAATAGGTTTAATGACAACATATACGAGAATGAAACCCCATTTTTACTTTCATTTATAGTTGTTTAAACAGTAAGATATTTCTTTGTAAAAATCGAGAAACACCCGTTTTCAAAATAGTAAATTTTAATAAAAACCTTCGATACGACGTGCGTCCCGCTAATCCAGGCGATGTGGTTGCGAACCAAAAGCATCGAAAGGTGCGTATCGACTTCGTGGACGTGTGGGCTTTGACGGAATTCAAATTGGTCGCGTGTGCACGACGAATTTGATGCGTATTTTTCAAAATTTATTGTGTCGGCCTCTTTGCAAATTTTTTAATTACTTTGTGCACGTTGGTCAGATCGAGACGAAACTTATGCCAGCAGGACCGTATCATTTTTCTGGTCCTGTATGCCAAGTTAGGTCCGATTCTGAGACAGTTGACCGAATCGTCGTTTTGCAGGCCCCACGATCCGACTCAACAGGCGATTTTGTGCACGGCCCGCCGTAATCCAACTTTGGACATACAGTCGGGTTCGTATCATCAAACAAATCCGTAGACATATAGTTTGACAACTTTAGAGAACTTTGACTCTGGCACGCTTTTCAGTGCAAAGCGGGTCCAACGGCGGACACCATTTTGACCCGAAATTAACGTTTTGCCTCTGTGTCTAGAATTGGACTTAAGGACAGGCAGTTCTAGCTAATTTGACTATTCTAAAAACTTTAGTAAAGTCTATTTCAGCATCTGGAGACTTTTTGCATGTGTTGACTTTAGTGACTCATTGTCACGACCCGCACCCGGATATACGGATATGAATACGTAGGCCACGCCCAGCCTACGCCGCAGTATCGGCGGTAGAACACTGTCTAGTATCCAATAAATATACACTACATCTAGAAGTTCTATGAACTACAAATGTATTCAATCACAACCCAACATCTAAAGAAGATAAGACAGAAAAGATAACTAAGGCACAAGAACAATTAGAACTACTAGAAGGAAACATAAGACAGAAAAATAAAGAAGGAACAACAAGACAAACTAAGGTAACTTCCAGGCAACTAACATAGAAGAATAGTGAGATCCACCTCAGTTAGCAATATCATGAGGTCCAATACTGAGGGCACAACTACTCCCAAAATTTGTCAACATATCCAGTCAGGATGGAACGAGCACAAATTTCAAATAACAGTTCAAATTAGACGATATTGAAAATATAGCAGTAAATAGAGAGAATATACAAGAAATCATGAAATGTATATGTGAGTATCCTGGCAAGGTAAGCTGTAATCTAGAGCTAGAACAAGGCAAGTAAAACTGATCATGGCATGTACAAGAATCAAAAATAACCTATCTAGATTTGTGAGTGTGTGAGTACTAGCTACAATATATGGCCGATTTGGGATATTGCACAATAGTAACAGGCCTAGCTAACCATACGTAGGGTATATGATCAACACTCACAATCAATAGGTGCACAATGGGTGCACAATAGGCTTTGACCACACATCTATACTAATACTCCCCGTCCCCCGACTAGTATAGTGGATCCAACCATGACACATCATGGCGCACGATTCTCTGAGAGGGTAGCTAGCCTTCGCAGGAATCGTGTCTATATAATGCACAAGGAACAAGAAAGACTTGCACAAGATATACCAAGGAATGCAAGGAATAACATCTCATGACGGGATCCAGAGAAATACCAATCCATGTGAACAATGTGTCGAGAGAACAAGGATATCTACACTAAATACAAGAAACATAGACGATATCACAAAACAAAAATATTATCAAAGAATGTACTCGCCTGCGATCTGGTAGAATATGCCAACTGAGTCCTACAACAGTGCCTCAAGGACCTATAGGTGGAATACTGTATCAATATAAGGGTTTGGAAGTAAAATCAAGTCAAACTAAGTCAAACTAGGTCAAGGCAAGTCAAGCAAGTCAAACTAGGTCAATCTAAGTCAAGGGTTGGCTTACAGTTGACTTTTGGTCAACTGGTCAACTCTAGGTCAAACTTGAATAACGTTGACTAACAGTTGACTTTGGGTCAACTGGTCAACTTCGGTCCACTTCTAGTCAATTTTAGGCTACGGTTGACTTCCGGTTGACTTTTGGTCAAATAGTCAACTGTGGTCAACCAAGGTCAAAACTAGTCTAACCTAGGTAAATGTTGACTCAACTTTGACGTTCAGTCAAGGTAGTCAACCAAGGTCAACATGATAAAAGCTAGTCTCTATAAACATCTACAAGGTCAACATATCAATTTCAGTGATTGTGAAATCACTGGAATCGATGGATCTCGAAATACAACCAAAGGAGAAAGATTATAATAATAGGGTGAAAACCTACAGATGTTGTCGGATGGTGAAACAATCATCACCAACGTGTCCAGAATGGTCGAAATTACTAGAATAGCCTACCCATAAGTCTAATTTTGACACAGGGGCAAAAAGGTAATTTTGAGTCAAAACGGTGTCCGTGTTGGACCCGCTTTGCACCGAAAAATATGCTAAAATAAAAGTGCACTAAACCTAAAAAATTATATTTTCACGAATTCAGAATGACGATACGAACCCAACGGTATATTGAAAATTGGATTCCGTTGACCCGATCTCAAATTAGTCCGTTGACCAGGACATTGAAATTTCGATTTGCACGGAAAAGCGTGTCAGAGCTAATATCCTCAAAAATAAGCAAATTATATGTCAATGAGTCCAGAATGACGATACGAACTCAACGTATATCCGAAATTGGATTCTGATGAGCCGGCGTCAAAAAGTGCCGTTGACCCGGACTGTAGGGCCCGCTTTGTACCAAAACGCGTACCAGGGTCCACGTCCTCCAAACTAAGAAAACTTTATATAAAAATGTGCCAAAACGACGCCAAGAGTCTATTAGTGGTGTCATAAATTGAATCCGGAGTCCCGGGTTCAAAAATAGAATTTTACAAGTACAAAATTAAGAATTTGAATGACCAACTTTGACGTCGAATTCAACCAACCAACCGTGCTCACAATGAAACAAAACTTGAGGGACATGAAGAGGGTTATACTAGCTATTCACAGGAACTGGTAGCATGCCAGAGGGAGCTACGATGGCAGAGATATGAACCGACGAAGTTGGCTCCACAAAACTGTCCAAAAATTATACAATTTAAAACGTCTACTTTGTGGCTGGTTTTGATGTATCAAACGACAAAATTAACAGATAAAATTTGAGAGAGATGAGGGGGTATATACCGAGATTGAGACGGAAGAAATGGTTCGACAATCCAACGGTCGGATCTCTCGAAAAACGTGTACGAAGTCGTTGCGACGAAACACGAATTTTGAGTTCAACACTCGCGCGTGCCGACGGGATCTCGTACCAAACGTGTAACACCCACTTTCCAAAAATGAGGGTAATTTTGAAATTTTGTAATTATAATTAATATTTATTGATATTTATTTCATATTATGATTTTTGGTGATTTTTAATCATTTTTAAACTATTTAAAATCATGACTTGTGATTTGGTGTTTGTTAGTGTAATCCTAGAGATAGTGATCTAGGGCCTAGCCATGTGATTAGGGTATTTCATTTATCATTTATAGCTTGAGGGTATTTTTTTCATTTGGGAATTATTTGAACTTATTAGGATTTATTAGGACTTATTAGAATTTATGAGAATTCTTGTGATTTTATAGTTGCCTTGAACTATGTTAGACTTAGGTCTAGATTGGGCCTAACCTAGAAGTTAGACTTAACCAATAAGCTAAGTTGGACTTGGTGATTTAAGTCATGACTAGAATATTCTCTTAGTTATCTAATTAGAGTTTTTAGCTGGAGAGAAATTGATATAGCAAAGGGGCCTTTTGGTAGAGAGACTTGAAACTAGCCAAGAAGCCCATGGCCCAACTAAACCCTAACCCTAACCCACTATGGCCAGCCATCTAGGGAACCCCACCCCTATTTAATGCCTCCTTCATTTAGGGTTAGCCTCCCTTGGAAATAGATCTCAAGTTTAGAAAGAGGTAAATTTCCAACTTTAGAAATTCATAGTAAATCCATTTTAATTCCTTTTTAATCGAACAAGTTGCATTAGGTTCTAATTCATCTATACTTTCTGTCCATAGAAGGAAATTTCAGTGGGGGAGCAATTTGATGGAGTTTGCTATCAAAGAAAAAAGTTCTAGAAAGGGGTTTTTCTTGAAAAGCTCATCAATAGGTAAATGATCCCTAAACCTGTAGTTTTCCTGATTTCTTTGCATATTTGGAAAGCCCTAGGAGTCCCCTAGCTGTAGAACTTGGTTTCGTGTCAAGGTGGATTCATTTCGTGTCCTTATCGGACACGTATCCAATAGGATACCTTGGTATTTGTAGAAATGCCACTTAGAATTTGATTTTCGATTTTTGTAAAAGTAATTGCATGTATTCGTAGATCTATATATGTACTTTAATATTTGTAAAGACTGAGCTAATTATTGTGTCATTTTTGTGTCCTAATACACACTGGACACGCAGCACGGGGGGCTCGGCGGGTGTCCTGCTACCCGTGTCTGTTTTTTTGTTGGACACGGCACGTGGTGACACCAAAATTTGTGTGTACGTGCACGAGATGACTGACACTAAGCCTATAAAATTTTATAGGATTTCATGGAATGGCTTGGGAGTATTTCGATCTGCACGGATTTCGTGCTGTCGAAGCATAGTCGGCCAATGGCGACAGACACAGTCATCGTGTCTCACATAGACACATTTTGGACACGACCCAGGTTGGTCAACCCCTAGCCCTACGTGGGGCAAACCTAGGGGAATGAGCACGAGGCCAGTGTCGCGTCGTATCGCGAGCACGAGGCCTCTTACTCACTACACGATACTGTTTTCCTGTGTTTTGTCCAGTTATTTGATTCAGTGATTTTTTCCTAGTCTAAATTGTTTAAATTTGATTTAAATACTAGATTAGATTCCTAGACATGTTAATCTATGTTAGTTTGATTTTACATTTGTGATTGGGTTAATTACTGTGATATGGGGATTCGAACATGTGTTGGGCTCGACTGATACATTTTGACTGATACTTTATATTCAGACTTTCCTAAAACTGTCAATCCAATTCTAAATCTGTTTTAATTGGTGTTTAAATAGTCATAATTGTTAGTATATATTAGTTGATAATTACTTATTAGAATAGGTTGTTTGTTTGAGGAATGAGAATTGGGCATGGGAATGGACTGTTGCCTGATACGCAGTCCAATCCCAAACCTGAGACTTGAACCCTATTTTAATGCTTTTTAATCTAATGTGTTCAGCCATCAAATGAATCCTACAGGTGTCTTAACCCCTGTTAAGTTCGAAACTTCATTTAGATTTGATTTTGTGATGTGGAAAAGGATTTTGGAATTTGAGTTGGCTCGAATGTATTAACTGATACATTGGTGATGTGGGTTTCAGTTCTATTGATTAAACTGATATGTGAATGCTAGTTCTCACAAATCTGAGGATTTGTTTCCTTCTTTCCTTTTTAACTGAAGTGGAGTTGAATGTTAACTTTAATTTGATTATGATTCAAATGTGCATTTCCCTTTAAACCTGGAAATGGTTTCCCCTCACTGTTCTATTTCCTATTTCAAACACACAAGTGACACCACTGATAACTCACTGTTTTCATATCACTACACCTATTAAACTGTCAAGTTGCATTTTCTATACACTGTTGTTTCCTCCATGTTTTCCTGTTAGTACACACTGTTTTATGACAATGTATCCCTCACACTCTACACACACAATTGGTATTATGAATTTATTTCCTTTTCTTTCATCCTTCACTGTTTTACTTCTTTTGTCACAGTCACCTATGACTGAGAATGGGACACCCTAACACATACAGCCACACTTGACATTCACTCCTTAAATCCTAAGAACTAACACACACATGACACTGACACTACACACAGGACATGGGTTCAGTCGAAATCTGAGAACCCCATGGAATGATTTACCCACATACACATTCTTGTACACAGGCACACACACACACATGATTCAATACCTGTCACTGTATTCACACTGATTTGTTCCTACACACATTGCTCACTGTCCAATATAAATTCTGTAGAGTGGTATCAGTTTTCACTCACACACAAACCTAGGTTACATTCAAATCTGAGACTCTGAGACACACTGGACACTGTACACAAGCCTGGGTTTACCAGGACTGAAATTTACCTATGTTTACCAAACCTGAGACCCCATGACCATTTCACTATCTAATTCGATTTGTGAAACCTGAGAAACAAATGTCATTCACTTGATTGTTCACATTGAAACCTGAGAACATGGTGTTCTCCTATACCTATCACACACTAACTGATAATTGATCTTATTGAACTTACTTCTCTTATAAACCTGAACTTGGTATTCCTAAGTTTAAACCCTTTAACCCACATCACTATATATATTAAGCCACTTTTTCATGTCTAATACCTATTATGCTATTTGGCTTGTTTGTTGTCTCCTTTTTATGCTGTCATAAAACCTGAAGAAATGAACCCTTGCTAAATGTTATCCTCTAACATAACCCTATCATACTTGAACACATTCATGTGCCCTTCCTATTCTCCTATGTGTAAGCATGTATGTATAGGTATCCTATATATCATAATATGTGTGTGTACTATTATATATATATTATATTAATATGTGTATACATATATGTGAGATTCACATGTAGGTAGCTTATATGTTAATGAGTGTATTATATATTAGATATATATTTTGACATGTGTTTATGTGATATGTGGTTTGGTTATAGGCATGATATTGCCTATGGCCTATGAGTGTGTCTGTTTGCCTAGTGAGTCTAGATAGACTTGTTTAGTCTTGTTTAGGCCTAGAATAGACTAGTTAGACTAGTATAGACTTGTTTGACATGTACTCTCATGATCACAGAGTCTCCTTGAATCACCCATTTATGCGTATTCCCAGAATCACCCATTTATGGGCCTACCATGTATCACCCCTTGTGGGCCATTGCATGGAATCATAAAATAACCTGGCTGGATCCTTATGTATTGATTGCGGGTACGGGAGAGTAGAAGTAGACATGTGAATATTATCCAAGTAGTGTAGCATCCGAATCTTTCCGTAGTGTAGCATGAGAATCTCCTATGCCATTTACATGTCTATATTGTACTCTGACTCACTAGCCACTATTAGTTTTCTATTTATAGTAGATATTTCTATTATAGTTCTCTCTCTGTTTATATACTGTATTTCTTTCAGTACCTGTATCTTACTTTACTGCATGATTATATTTTCTAACCTGCTATGAACTGTTGAGATGTATTGTGCTCGCTCCTGTCCTGACTGGACCTGTTGAAAATATTACAGAGGACGAGGAGGAGGCCTGTGTGGATACCTTCTACGGGACAGCCCTAGACGACACTTGTGAGCTGGACTCTCAGGAGGACCCAACTCTAGCTGATGACATTACCACTATTGCCTAGACTAGCTTAGTTAGGCTTTATCTTACTTATGTTGTCTTGAGACTAGTTTAGTTAGACTTTATTTCTGTCATTGAGATCTGGGTTGTATATATTCTTTCATATTCAGTAGTTGAGACTTGTATTCTGGATATTTGCTGAGATGTTATCTTAGACTCTTAGACTCTTTTGATAATCTGTGTTTTTCTTGAGTTCTATATCATATCGTGCTTCTTCTTCCTTAGTTGTGATTGAGTTTACTTTCTTTTATGTCACCCCCATTCGGGGAGTATAAACTGTTAGCATTATATTGTTGGATGTTGTGACCTAGGACAGCGTTCTACCGCCGACACTGCGGCGTAGGCTGGACGTACCCACTTCTCGTGCCCTTACTCTAGGGTGCGGGTCGTGAAACGTTTTTAGTGGTGGCCCATGCAGGTCGAGTTTGTGTAGTGGTATTCGAACTAGAGTATCACTACAGCCTGCAGTAGGATTAGGATATTTTGAAGGTACTCAATCACATTAGGAAAAACTCCTTATCAGATCCCTTTTATCAAAATTTGCTACTTATTGTTTTCCCTTGAATATAAACTGCCCTCCTTTGAATTTTTGCTTCATTCTCAGAAATTGTTTCTTGTTTTGATCTGTCTTCATGATGGTTTTGGAGATATGATCTCATTGTTTCGATTCGGGGAATTCTATCGAGAGGCTGGCCACCTCTCGTCATGTTCATCACGGCCTCGAGACCGCAGCTCCTGTTGTGCCGACTCAGGTTGGCATTTCTTCTACATTAGAGGTGCACCGCTGTCTGTATAGAGACTTTCTCCCGTCATTTCCGATTTCTCTCAGCAGCAGCGGTTCATGCAGCATCAGCAGCAGACCAAGAGAAACCAGCAGGGGAGAGCTATCATCAGGAAAGTCGAGGATGCACAGGCCATTGGAGATCTTGTTGCAAGTTTCATTCTTTTCGATTCCATTCCCGCAATTGTCTTTTATAACTAGCTTGAAATCCGATTCCATCTGTTCTTTGCTGGTTGATTAATTTTTGTCATGTTGCTCTTTTGTTATGTTTGTTTTTTTTCTAAAAAATCATATGGGCTAGGTCATCTCAATTATGGGATCTAAAATCTTCGATAGTCGTGTTAGTTGGCATAGGAGGACATGTAGTCAGATTTTGGATGTATTTCTCGGGTATGGGAATTTAAGGGTTTTGCCGTCGCATGCGGCAATGCAAAAATTTTAAATACCATGAACCTAGAGGTACGTACCTTAGTCAAGGACTCCGTGATTATCGTAGCCTTGCTCACTAGCATGATGACGACTCTGGAAAAAATGATTTTGGACAGACGCATGTGATTAACAGATTGTATGTTGAGAATGTTTTAAACATCATACCCTTCTGTTGTTATAAATAACATAGGAGTAGGGATATTTAGTTTTGTAGAGCTTATTCATATGTGGTTCTTTCATAGTATAATGATATGATGACTTGTAGAGTGCATGTGCCCTGGGGATGATAGTTAGCATTGGTGTTAGAATAGTAACCCAGACCAGTTACGTATAGATTTTAGTATGCCTTGCAGCCTTTATGATTATTATTATTTTTCCTTACCATTTTCCAGTGAGGCACCCATGACCAGAGCCTGTCCTTGAGTATAGTTGTAGTTTCACCTAATACTGAGAGGTCTATATACATAGATAGATTGCAGGTGATATTGGCATACAGGATATAGGTTAGTTGGTATCTATAGGCCATTGTTGTATAGGGTTATAGATAAGTTATTTAGCCTATATTTGGCTCAATTTTCTATTTTTAGTTAAGTTCTCCTTGTGTTGAGTTGAGGCATGTTTGATCAACCTTTATAGGCAGTGTGCAGACCCTTCACTAGATACCTTGTTCTCTTGGTTCAGACTTGTACAAGTTGTTCACTGCACTCAAAAAAATTTATTACCTACCATGTTGCATCATAGGTTTCACTGGACCATAGTTCAAACCCCAATTATTGACTCACCAATATATCCATCGACCCCTTACCATATTCTGCATATCTGGAGAGTTAGTATCATGCATACTAGAGGCCTGTATTCACCACTTGGGACAGTTCACGTTCTGTCCTGGTACACCTTACAGTATCTGACCCCTTCATTGGAGTGATAGGCATGTGGTAGGGAGTGTGTGTTTTAGACCCTGAGTAGGGTTGAGGTGATGAGGGTTAATATATATAGTTTGTATATATATGTAATATATTTTGATTGGTACGTAGCCTGCACTCATTTGCAGTATACTGCCTATTGCATTCCCTGTACACCAGTTTTGTTCTCTTCTTCAGACCACTGTCCTGCATGTAGTTAGTTCAGCCAGATATAGAGGAGAAGCCAGGTTGATCTAGAGGCATGTTTCAGTCACCATGTAGGTTTCCTTCCACTTTGACTTTACAAGTGGACCCAAATGTCCTGTCCTTTAGCTCATAACTTCAGTCTCCTTAGCATCATCCCCTTTTTGCCTATATTGATGATTCAGGCCATTCATCCTTAGCCAAATTTCTGAGCATTGTTTCAGTCCCTTATAAGTATAGTCTACTTTAACCCTTAGTTGATCAGTCATATATATAAATAGATGATATACTTAGGATATGTGTGCTGGGTTGTTGTTCTTGAGCATATATATATGTGGCATTTGGGATTGGTGTGCTTACCTTGTAGGTACTTAGTTATGGGTGACTTGATAGGATTGGGAAGTTAAGAGCTAGCCTATTAGAGAGTTTTTCCTTTTTGCTAAATTTTAGTTGCCAACACTTAGGTAGCTAGGAGAGGTAAAATCCTAAGAAGTTGACCAGATGATGACCAAGTACTAGGATGTTGGGAAATTGACTGGTGATTGACCCTTGTCTATGTTGACCTAGGAGTGGTGCGATCATCTTAATTTCGAGGGCGAAATTTTTATAAGGTGGGTAGGATTGTAACACCCACTTTCCTGAAAGAAGGGTAATTTTAAAATTTTGTAATTATAATTATTATTTATTGATATTTATTTCATATTATGATTTTTGGTGATTTTTAATCATTTTTAAACTATTTAAAATCATGACTTGTGATTTGGTGTTTGCTAGTGTAATCCTAGAGATAGTGATCTAGAGCCTAGCCATGTGATTAGGATATTTCATTTATCATTTATAGCTTGAGGGTATTTTTGTCATTTTGGGATTTATTTGAACTTATTAGGATTTATTAGGACTTATTAGAATTTATGAGAATTCTTGTGATTTTATAGTTGCCTTGAACTATGTTAGACTTAGGTCTAGATTGGGCCTAACCTAGAAGTTAGACTTAACCAATAAGCTAAGTTGGACTTGGTGATTTAAGTCATGACTAGAATATTCTCTTAGTTATCTAATTAGAGGTTTTAGTTGGAGAGAAATTGATATAGCAAAGGGGCCTTTTGGTAGAGAGACTTAAAACTAGCCAAGAAGCCCATGGCCCAACTAAACCCTAACCCTAACCCACTATGGCCAGCCATCTAGGGAACCCCACCCCTATTTAATGCCTCCTTTATTTAGGGTTAGCCTCCCTTGGAAATAGATCTCAAGTTTAGAAAGAGGTAAATCTCCAACTTTAGAAATTCCTAGTAAATCCATTTTAATTCTTTTTTAATCCAAACAAGTTGCATTAGGTTCTAATTCATCTATACTTTCTGTCCATGGAAGGAAATTTCAGTGGGGGAGCAATTTGGTAGAGTTTGCTATCAAAGGAAAAAGTTCTAGAAATGGGTTTTTCTTGAAAAGCTAATGAATAGGTAAATGATCCCTAAACCTATAGTTTGCCTGATTTCTTTGTATATTTGGAAAGCCCTAGGAGTCCCCCAGCTGTAGGACTTGGTTTCGTGTCAAGGTGGATTCATTTCGTGTCCGTATCGGACACGTATCCAATAGGATACCTAGGTGTTTGTAGAAATGCCACTTAGGATTTGATTTTCGATTTTTGTAAAAGTAATTGCATGTATTCGTAGATCTATATGTGTACTTTAATATTTATGAAGACTGAGCTAATTATTGTGCCATTTTTTTGTTCTAATACACACTGGACACGCAGCACGGGGGGCTCGGCGGGTGTCCTGCTACCCATGTCTGTTTTCTCGTTGGACACGACACGTGGTGACACCAAAATTTGTGTGTACGTGCACGAGATGACTGACACTAAGCCTATAAAATTTTATAGGATTTCATGGAATGGTTTGGGAGTATTTCGATCCGCACGGATTTTGTGCTGTCGATGCATAGTCGGCCAATGGCGACTGACACAGTCATCGTGTCTCACATAGACACGTTTTGGAAACGACCCAGGTTGGTCAACCCCTAGCCCTACGTGGGGCGAGCCTAGGGGCACGAGCTCGAGGCCAGTGTCGCGTCGTGTCGCGAGCACGAGGCCTCGTACTCCCTGCACGACACTATTTTCCTGTGTTTTGTCCAGTTATTTGATTCAGTGGTTTTTTCCTAGTCTAAATTGTTTAAATTTGATTTAAATACTAGATTAGATTCCTAGACATGTTGTTAATCCAAGTTAGTTTGATTTTACATTTGTGATTGAGTTGATTACTGTGATATGGGGATTCGAACATGTGTTGGGCTCGACTGATACATTTTGACTGATACTTTATATTCAGTCTTCCTAAAACTGTCAATCCAATTCTAAATCTATTTTAATTGGTGTTTAAATAGTCATGTATGATCCTAGACATAATTACTTATTAGAATATATTAGTTGATAATTACTTATTAGAATAGGTTGTTTGTTTGAGGAATGAGAATTGGGCATGGAAATGGACTGTTGGCTGATTCGCACTCCAATCTTAAACCTGAGACTTGAACCCTATTTTAATCCTTTTTAATCTAATGTGTTCAGTCATCAAATGAATCCTACAAGTGTCTTAACCCCTGTTAAGTTCGAAACTTCATTTAGATTTGATTTTGTGATGTGGAAAAGGATTTTGGAATTTGAGTTGGCTCAAATGTATTAACTGATACAATGGTGATGTGGGTTTCCGTTCTATTGATTAAACTGATATGTGAATGCTAGTTCTCACAAATCTGAGGATTTGTTTCCTTCTTTCCTTTTTAACTGAAGTGGAATTGAATGTTAACTTTAATTTGATTATGATTCAAATGTGCATTTCCCTTTAAACCTGGGAATGGTTTTCCCTCACTGTTCTATTTTCTATTTCACACACACAAGTGATACCATTGATAACTCACTGTTTTCATATCACTACACCTATTAAACTGTCAAGTTGCATTTACTATACACTGTTGTTTCCACCTTGTTTCCCTGTTAGCACACATTGTTTTATGACAGTGTACCCCTCACACTCTACACACACAATTGGTATTACAAATTTATTTCCTTTCCTTTCATCCTTCACTGTTCTACCTCTTTTGTCACAGTCACCTATGACTGAGAACGGGACACCCTAACACACTCAGCCACACTTGACACTCACTCCTTAAATCCTAAGAACTAACACACACATGACACTGACACTACACACAGGACATGGGTTCAGTCGAAATCTAAGAACCCCATGGAATGATTCACCCACATATACATTCCTGTACATAGGCACACACACACACATGATTCAATACCTGTCACTGTATTCACACTGGTTTGATCCTACACACATTGCTCACTGTCCAATATAAATTCTGTAGAGTGGTATCAGTTTTCACTCACACACAAACCTAGGTTACAATCAAATCTGAGATTCTGAGACACACTGGACACTGTACACAAGCCTGGGTTTACAAGGACTGAGATTTACCTACGTTCACGAAACCTGAGACCCCATGACCATTTTACTATCTAATTCGATTTGTGAAACCTGAGAAACAAATGTCATTCACTTGATTGTTCACATTGAAACCTGAGAACATGGTGTTCTCCTATACCTATCACACACTAACTGATAATTGATCTTATTGAACTTACTTCTCTTATAAACCTGAACTTGGTATTCCTAAGTTTAAACCCTTTAACCCACATCACTATATATATTAAGCCACTTTTTCATGTCTAATACCTATTATGCTATTTGGCTTGTTTGTTGTCTCCTTTTTATGCTGTCATAAAACCTGAAGAAATGAACCCTTGCTAAATGTTATCCTCTAACATAACCCTATCATACTTGAACACATTCATGTGCCCTTCCTATTCTCCTATGTGTAAGCATGTATGTATAGGTATCCTATATATCATAATATATGTGTGTACTATTATATATATATTATATTAATATGTGTATACATATATGTGAGATTCACATGTAGGTAGCTTATATGTTAATGAGTGTATTATATATTAGATATATATTTTGACATGTGTTTATGTGATATGTGGTTTGGTTATAGGCATGATATAGCCTATGGCCTATGAGTGTGTCTGTTTGCCTAGTGAGTCTAGATAGACTTGTTTAGTCTTGTTTAGGCCTAGAATAGACTAGTTAGACTAGTATAGACTTGTTTGACTTAGGTTTGACCTAGTTGACCTAGTTTGACTTCTATGGTTGACCAGAGTTGACTTTGGCCTAGATTGACCTAAATTCATTTAGAATGCATTAAATTGCATTTTTTTTATCATTTAGACTTGTTGTGACTTGTGCTGTTCTGATTAGGAGCCAGACACCACTCCTCGGACAGTACTTTCATCTTGGACACTCAGATACCAGGCGAGTATATTCTCTGATCATTTCATATCCTGCTTAGAATTATTTTCCTGCTTTAAATTACTTTACTTGATACTGTCACGTTGGTCACACGGATTAGTACTATATGGATCCCTTCTTGAGATGTTATCCCCTCAGGGAGTATCTGATACTATATGTTCTGTGAGTTTCATTTACATTGTGTATCACTATGCTTCATGGTTCATTGATCACTTGTGACATGTACTCTCATGATCACAGAGTCTTCTTGAATCACCCATTTATGGGCATTTCCAGAATCACCCATTTATGGGCCTGCCATGTATCACCCCTTGTGGGCCATTGCATGGAATCATAACATAACCTGCCTGGATCCTTGTGTATTGATTGGGGGTACGGAAGAGTAGAAGTAGACATGTGAATATTATCCAAGTAGTGTAGCATCAGAATCTTTCCGTAGTGTAGCATCAGAATCTCCTATTCCATTTATATGTCTATATTGTACTCTGACTCACTAGCCACTGTTAGTTCCCTATTTATAGTAGATATTTCTATTACAGTTCTCTCTCTGTTTACATACTGTATTTCTTTCAGTACCTGTATTTTACTTTACTGCATGATTATTTTTTCTAACCTGCTATGAACTGTTGAGATGTATTGTGCTCGCTCCTGTCCTGACTGGACCTGTTGAAAATATTACAGAGGACGAGGAGGAGGCCTGTGTGGATACCTTCTACGGGGCAGCCCTAGACGACACTTGTGAGCTGGACTCTCAAGAGGACCCAGCTCTAGCTGATGACATTACCCCTATTGCCTAGACTAGCTTAGTTAGGCTTTATCTTACTTATGTTGTCTTGAGACTAGTTTAGTTAGACTTTATTTCTGTCATTGAGATCTGGGTTGTATATATTCTTTCATATTTAGTAGTTGAGACTTGTATTCTGGATATTTGCTGAGATGTTATCTTAGACACTTAGACTCCTCTGATCATCTGTATTTTCCTTGAGTTCTATATCATATCGTGCTTCTTCTTCCTTAGTTGTGATTGAGTTTACTTTCCGTTATGTCACCCCCATTCGGAGAGTATAAACTGTTAGCATTATATTTTTAGTTGTTGTGACCTAGGACAACGTTCTACCGCTGACACTGCGGCGTAGGCTGGACGTATCCACTTCTCGTGCCCTTACTCTAGGGTACGGGTTGTGACAAAACGCACGAATCGTGTACGTGGTGCGACAGGGGCGACGCACCCACCATGGGGGTTGCTTGGGTAGTTCGTCGGGGCTGGAGGTGGCCGACGGTGGCGGAGGTGGTGGCACCGCCCTATGCTGCTGCTTTCGCGTATGCTGCTGTTGCAGCTGCCGTTGTTGTTCGGCCATTGCTACACTACTGGCCACGCGGGGGTGGGGGATCGCCGGCCTGGCACGGCCGCGACGATATGCGACGGCAGAGGCCAGGCGGCGCACAAGTGGAGGTGGTAGCGGCGCGAGCACGGCGAGGCTGCCTGACGGCGGTGGAGGTGGCTGTTTGTGGTGATGAATATGGAGAGATGGTGGTGGAGATGGGAGATGATGATGATGATGATGGTGATGGTGGTGTTGTTGTAGAAGTGAAGAAGAAAAAGGAGTATGGAGAGGTGGGGGTATCGACTAAGTCAAGGAGAGGGTGGCTGTGCAGTAGAGAGAGATGAGGAGTTGTGTGTGAGTGTAAAATAGAGAGAGTGTGTGTGTGTTAGTTAAAATAATAGAAAAGAGAGAGAATGAAAGAGTAAGATATTTAAAGAGAAAGTTAAAAGAGAGTGGGAGGTCGGTTGAGAGGGGGTATGGGCTGGTGGAGAGAGGGGGTGAGGTAGGGTGTGTTTGTGTATAATAGGGAAGAGAGAGAAAGTTATATATATATATTATATATGTATATATATATATGCATAAGAGAGAGAAATAAAGATATTTGTGTAAAGATGAGGATATTTCTGAGTAGGGAAATAAGAAAAAATATCAATGGGGTATATAGGTGGACATGGTAGGGTCACACCAATTTGGGTTGGGTGTTGGGTCAAGTTGGACAAGCTTGGGGCCAAGATTTAATTAAAATAATAAATTTAAACGAATTAAAATCATGGATGAAATGGGAGCACAAGGGAAATCAATTCGATGGCATGCAAGTGGCACGTGCACAGTAGGCTCGAAATAGGCCAGGGCCATATATTGGGTCGACTAGATTGGACCGATGTCGGGCCCGAAAATTAAGTTGGAAATTAAGTCACGAATTACGGCAGACGATAAATTGGTCTAAATTGACCCAAAAGTTGCGCGAAGCAAATGGATCACAAGGAAACAAGTTCGAGTGGGACACGATATATCAACATGAAGATAATCTCGTCTACTACAAACTTCAAGAAAAAAATTTCCAGAGACTGGCATCCCTGATGCTCTAGAAATCCAAGTCACGGTAAAGAGCATTTAATGATCAAAATTAATTAAAACAAAATGAATTATCGAAAAATAATTCATTTAGAAAATTAAAAAAAAGTAATCCCAAAAATTCAGGGGGATTACATCCTACCCACCTTATAAAAATTTTGTCCTCGAAATTAAAATCATCCAATAAGTCAAGCTAAAACATGCAACTGCTATGGCTACAGTACCCAATCTGCTACCCTTGTGATCATCTATGTGGTTTCTCTCTACAGGTATTTTGGTTCAGGTTCAACAAGCTTCTTACATAGAAACTATGTTTATTTTACCCCTAAGAATCTTCATATCAATAAGAACCTTTACGTATATTCTAAAATATAGGTCATCCTCGAGATACTATATATCAGCAATACTTGCCATCAACCAAAATTCCAATCTCAATAGCAATTTGTTTGTTTCCTTATCCCATCCTAAGTATCTTTATCCTATTAATCACAAGCTCCTTGAAATAATACATTCAAAACCTATTCTTGGCATTGAGCATTCTCTCTTTTTACTCAAGAACTCCTGAATATAAACCCTCAAATTCAAACTCTTAATTCATTTATCTAATTATTTTATTACCTATGTACACATGTACATATTTTGTTCCTGCTATCTTTCGATCTTACACGCAATGTTATCTCTTTCTATTGCATTCCATATATCGATCTATCCTCCAATCATAAGTAAATCGTTTGTAGATAACAAATAATCACTTGGTCATCAAAGTCTTACAATGTTCAACCCTCGAATCTAAGCACAAGATTCTAGTCCTAAATCCGTAGTCACAAAATATAATATTTTATTACTCCTTCTTAGATACCTTATCATCAATATATACTATCAAACTAATCATCCTTAATGGTTTTCTAAGTCCACTATAATCAGTCACTCGTATCTGTCCTATAAGATTAACCCAATGAATCTCCAAGAAAATATACTCATCACAATCACACATTAACATATTATAGTTACACTACATAATCTGTTAACAAGGTTTGGCTATTTCAGTCATCAATTAAATAGAAGGAAACAAAGGCCTAAGACTGGGTCGAGCAATCCATATCTTTATTCAGACAAGGTAAGGGTCAAGCAAGACCGAAAAGATTGTCGAAATATTTCCAAGAATAGTACGAGGTCAAACGAGATGCATAGGACATAGTCGAAGTAAAACTCAAGAACCATATACCTCCGTAATTATGTCACATGAAGTTACTATCGCGCTAGTGTGCATCTGGCTGCGATTTACTTTCTTGTTCCATAATACGACGGATGGCTACAGTGCACATCTGCCACCCCAGATAATGTAGGTTCCTGAACTTAACTTGGCCAAATCCGTAAAATATTTCCAAATAATTTTTACAAAATAAAGGAGAAGATGTTAGTCAAAATGCTTAGGAAGTTGTCCAAGTAGAATTCGAGAAACATATTTAACCATGGTGTCGTTATCCGAAGTCATGCCTCGCTAGTATTTCTCTGGATGCAAACTCCCGATTCCGTAATACAAGGATAAATTACTTTTTGAACTTTCCTTGAATCAATCCATGAGGCACTTTCAACAATTACCGGGAAGGACACGAAGAATTACCCAAGAGGCTAGCGAAGAAGAGTTTAGTCAAATCATACGAAAGGTGGAACACAAAACAATACTGTCAAGAAAATCCTAGTTAGGCTGTAGATAGACAGAGTTAACCAAGACGGGGAATAATGATGATAAGAATTGTTCTTGCTCATCCGGTCATAACGAAGTGATCCGATTTAAGATACAGTCTGATAACCATACACGTCTTCCTGAAATTATATTGCCAGAATTTTTGCCATGCCAGTAAGCATAGCTGCAATATACGATAGAGTCCATAACTTGGGTATACACCCTATAATTATGTCATCTAGATTCCTTACCACGCCAACCGGTATGGCTGCAAGAAAATCTAAATTTCATAACTAGGATAGCATATCCAACATCAGGCTCTACGTCCCTGTCGTGCTAGCTAGTATGACTGCGATAAATTCTAAACTCCATAAATAAAGTCGACATTTATCGTTCTCATCAAATATGTTTATTAGAATACCTTAACTCAATTGGTAAAAACTAATTTTAGATACAAAATCAAAGTCAACAACGAACGAACATCCAGATTCAAAATTCAATGACGAATCAAGAATAAGTAATTGGGAACTAGCGAAAACAGATTCCGATGCAGGGTTTAGAAAAAGTTCTCAGGAGAAGTCCCAAAGGTACTATCTAGGTCAAGATTGAAAGTTCTGGAATATAATCTAAATAATATCAACCTTGATATAAGATTGGCAAATCATATTTGATTCTCAACCTAGAGGATATATAAGTTCAATTTATACCTTCCCTTTGGGATCCACCACTCATCCCAAGAAAGAATAAAGTTGATAACGGAGAGATGTTTCAAAAATCAGGACGGACAGGAATAAATGGAAAAAGTTTCAAAAATTTCGAAATAAGATTTCCAGGGGTCATCCCTGGAATCTTTCAAGAGTTCATAATATGTGACTGAGTACCAAAATCCTAAAATATTCCATGACTCAACCTTAATCCTATGGCAGGCTCGAAGTAGTACAGACAAGCTCAAGCACTACCACAACTTCACATTAACTGCAAATACTGACCTGCATGGGCCACCACAAAAATATGTCATGACCCGCACCCGGATATACAGATACGAATACGTGGGCCACGCCCAGCCTACGCCGCAGTTCGGCGGTAGAACGCTGTCTAGTACCCAATAAATATACACTACATCTAGAAGGTCCATGAACTACAAATGTACTCAATCACAACCCAACATCTAAAGAAGATAAGACAGGAAAGATAACTAAAGCACAAGAACAATTAGAACTACTAGAAGGAAACATAAGACAGAAAAATAAAGAAGGAACAACAAGACAAACTAAGGATAACTACCATGCAACTCACATAGAAGAATAGTGAGATCCACCTCAGCTAGCAACATCATGAGGTCTAATACTGAGGGCACAACTACTCCTAAATTTTTTCAACATATCCAGTCAGGATGGAACGAGCACAAATCTCAAATAACAGTTCTAATTAGACGATATTAAAAATATAGCAGTAAATAGAGAGAATATACGAAAAATTATTAAATGTACATGTGAGTATCCTGGCAAGGTAAGCTGTAATCTAGAGCTAGAACGAGGCAAGTAAAACTGATCATGGCATGTACAAGAATCAAGAATCACCTATCTAGGTGTGTGAGTACTAGCTATAATATGTTGCCGGCTTGGGACATTGCACAATAGTAACAGGCCTGGCTAACCATACTTGTGGTGCATGATCAACACTCACAATCAATAGGTGCACAATAGGTGCACAATAGGCTTTGACCACACATCTACACTAATACTCTCCGTCCCCCGACTAGTATAGTGGATCCAACCATGACATATCATGACGTATGATTGTCCGAAAGGGTAGCTAGCCTTCGCATGAATCGTGTCTATACAATGCACAAGGAACAAGAAAGACTTGTACAAGATATACCAAGAAAAGCAAGGAATAAAATCTCATGACGGGATCCAGAAAAATATCAATTCGTGTGAACAATGTGTCGAGAGAACAAGGATATCTACACTAAATATAAGAAACATAGACGATATCATAAAACAAAAATATTATCAGAGAATGTACTCGCCTGCGATCTGGTGGAATATGTCAACTGAGTCCTAGAACAGTGCCTCGAGGACCTATAGGTGGAATACTGTATCAATATAAGGGTTTGGAAGTAAAGTCAAGTCATACTAAGTCAAACTAGGTCAAGACAAGTCAAGCAAGTCAAACTAGGTCAATCTAAGTCAAGGGTTGACTTACAGTTGACTTTTGGTCAACTGGTCAACTCTAGGTCAAACTTGTCTAACATTGACTAACAGTTGAATTTGGGTCAATTGGTCAACTTTGGTCCAGTTCTAGTCAATTTTAGGCTACGGTTGACTCCCGGTTGACTTTTGGTCAAATAGTCAATTGTGGTCAACCAAGGTCAAAACTAGTCAAACCTAGGTCAATGTTGACTCTACTTCGACGTTCAGTCAAAGTAGTCAACCAAGGTCAACAGGATAAAAGCTAGTCTCTATAAACATCTACATGGTCAACATATCAATTTCAGTGATTGTGAAATCACTGGAATCGATGGATCTCGAAATACAACCAAAGGGAAAGATTATAATAATAGGGTGAAAACCTACAGATGTTGTCGGATGGTAAAACAATCATCACCAACGTGTCCAGAATGGTCAAAATAGCTAGAATAGCCTGCCCATAAGTCCAATTTGGATACAGGGACAAAAAGATAATTTTGAGTCAAAACGGTATCCGTGTCGGACCCGCTTTGTACCGAAAATGTGCCAAAATAGAAGTACACTAAACCTAACAAATTATATGTCTATGAATCCAGAATGACGATATGAACCCAACGGAATATTCAGAATTGGATTCCGTTGACCCGATCTCAAATTGGTCCGTTGACCAGGATATTAAAATTCTGATTTGCACGGAAAAACGTGTCAAAGCCAATGTCCTCAAAAATAAGCAAATATATGTCAATGAGTCCAGAATGACGATACGAACTCAACGGTATATCCAGAATTGGATTCCGATGAGCCGGCGTCAAAAAGTCCCGTTGACCCGGACTGTGGGGCCGGCTTTGCACCAAAATGTGTGTCGGGGCCCACGTCCTCCAAAATAAGCAAACTTTATATGAAAACGTGACAGAACGACGCCACGAGTCTACTGGTGGTGTCAGAAATTGAATCCAGAGTCCTGGATTCAAAAATAGAATTTTATAAGTGCAAAATTAAGAATTCGAACGGCCAACATTTGCGTCGAATTCAACCAACGAAACGTGCTCACAATGAAACAAAACTTGAGGGGGCAGGAACATTGTTATACCAGCTGTGCACAAGAACTGGTAGCATGCCATACGAAGCTGCGATGGCAGAGATACGAACCGACGAAGTTGGCTCCATAAAACTGTCCAAAAATTACACAATTTAAAACGTCAACTTTGTGGCCGGTTTTGATGTATCAAATGACAAAATTAACGGACAAAATTTGAGAGAGATGAGGGGGTACATACCGAGATTGAGATGGAAGAAACGGTTCGATGATCCAACGGTCGAATCTCTCAAAAAATATGTACGAAGTCGCTGCAATGAAACACGAATTTTGAGTTCAACACCCGCACGCGTCGACGGGATCTCGTGCCAAACGTACGAATTGTGTACGTGGTGCGACAGGGGCGATGCACCCACCAAGGGGGTTGCCTGGGCAGTTCGTTGGGGCTGGGGGTGGCCGACGGCGGTGGCGGTTGGCCGTGGCGGCGGTGGTGGCACCGCCTAATGCTGCTGCTACCGCGTATGCTGTTGTTGCAGCTGCCGTTGTTGCTCGGCCATGGCTGCACTGCTGGCCATGCGGGGGGGAGGGGGCGATCGTCGGCCTGGCGTGGCCACGACGATGCACGACGGCAGAGGCCAGGCGGCGCACGGGTGGAGGTGGTAGCGGCACGGGCACGACGAGGCTGCACGACGGCGGTGGGGGTGGCGGTTTATGGTGATAAAGATGGAGAGATAGTAGTGGAGATGGGAGATGATGATGATGGTGATGGTGTTGTTGTTGTAGAAGTGAAGAAGAAGAGGGAGTATGGAGAGATGGGGGTGTCGGCTAAGTCAAGGAGAGGGTGGCTGGGTAGTAGAGAGAGAGGTGGAGTTGTGTGTGAGTGTAAAATAGAGAGAGTGTGTGTTAGTTAAAATAATAGAAATAGAGAGAGAGAGTGAGAGAGTAAGATATTTAGAGAGAAAGTTAAAAGAGAGTGGGAGGTCGGTTGAGAGGGGGTATGGGCTGGTGGAGAGAGGGGGTGAGGTAGGGTATATTTGTGTATAATAGGGGAGAGAGAAACTTATATATATATTATATATGTATATATATACATATGAGAGAGAAATATAGATATTTGTGTAAAGAAAAGGATATTTCTGAGTAGGGAAACAAGGAAAAATATCAATAGGGTGTATAGGTAGACATGGTAGGGTCACACCAATTTGGGTTGGATGTTGGGTCAAGTTGCACAAGCTTGGGACCAAGATTTAATTAAAATAATAAATTAAAATAAATTAAAATCATGGATGAAATGGGAGCACAAGAGAAATCAATTCGATGGCACGCAAGTGGCACGTGTATAGTAGGCTCAAAACAGGCCAGGGCCATATATTGGGTCAACTGGATTGGACCGATGTTGGGCCCAAAAATTAAGTTGAAAATTAAGTCACGAATTACGGCTGACGATAAATTGGTCTCAATTTACCCAAAAGTTGTGCGAAGTAAATGGAGCACAAGGGAACAAGTTCGAGTAGGACACGATATATCAATATGAAGATAATCTCATCTACTATAAACTTCAAGAAGAAAATTTACAGGGACTGGCATC
Organism: Iris pallida; assembly: GCA_029216955.1. Taxonomy (NCBI): domain Eukaryota; kingdom Viridiplantae; phylum Streptophyta; class Magnoliopsida; order Asparagales; family Iridaceae; genus Iris; species Iris pallida. The sequence continues at coordinate 1,472,533 of JANAVB010009994.1, forward strand.
CCTGATGCTCTAGAAGTCCAAGTCACGGTAAAGAGCATTTAATGATCAAAATTAATTAAAACAAAATGAATTATTGAAAAATAATTCATTAGAAAATTAAAAAAAGTAATCTCGAAAATTTAGGGGGCTTACACTCATCTGAGTGGTTGTATTATCGATTTTACCAGTAAAAGACCTCAGGCAAGTGCACTTTCTGATTGCTTTTCGATTCATAGTAGTTTCACGCTTCATGTTTATACATATATCTTGCTGCTTGTTGACACGCTCTTAGTATCATGGGACTCTACTTACTATATTTCGTGATTATCATGTTTTTGTATTTTGTGACTTGTTCGAGTCCATGAGTACTAGTCGGAAGGAGAAATATCTTAGTAGACGTGTAAACTACCCCTTACCCATCCCAATATGTCTGATCTTGACTGATAGCAGCTGCACACGACACGTACAGGGTGCCGTATTTACCCCTTAGCCGTTCACATGTCGAACAAGATATTTTAAAACACATAGATAGTTGTCCTTTATTTGTTTACTGGTTTTCTTCACCGCTTGCCATGACATCTGTTACTCTCCAATTTTCATCTCACATATGTTATTTTCATGTCTTGTGAATTCTATTGTGTTTTCGTATTGCCGTCGATCTGTGTGTTTGTTCCATTCCTGACCGAAAACTAACATTTTTCAGGTTAGCTGTGGCTTCTCTTAGCATTGGAAGATACGGGTGTACTTGCAGACAAAAACCTAGAAATTAGATAGAAGTGATACCACTTTCATTAATTGTAAGAATCTCTTATATTTTCTTTAAATATAAATGTTGTAATAATTTTAGAAATGTGAATGAGCAGTAAATATTATATTTTGTGATTTTGAGCACCTTGACCGTGACAGCGTTCTACTGTCGACTCTGCGGCGTAGGCTGGCTTGGACACGTCTTGTATCCGAAAAAGCGGGTGCGGGTCGTGACAAGTTTTTGTAGTGGCCCATGCAGGTCAATTTTTGCAAAATATGCGAACTCGTGATAGTGCTTAAGTTAGTCGTACTATTGCGAGCCTGCGACTAGAAAATGCTCATTCACAACTTAGAGTTAAATTGATTTAAGAGATTGACTAGGACTAGGAGTCCCTTGTCCAAATTGACCATTGGGTAGTTAAGGTTGGCAGATAGGCCATACAATTTAGATAAGGATTTATCATTAAATTTAGATAGCTTGCCAGATCTCTATAGATATACTATTACTTTTGATATGACGATATGATCCAATGTGGATATACTATTTATATGGTAAGTTAGGCTTTCCTAGAATTAAGGCTCTAATCTTGATAAACTGTTCGATTTTCTTTTGCCCTATTAGATATAAAATTTATAACATAAGTTAGAATTGCCTATTTAAAATCCTATTTTACTGTAAGGAATTAGTTTATAATTTCTGATTCGGTTATTCGTATACAAATCTCGAGGTAGACTTGATTCAAAGTTTTTCCCTCAACCATTTGAAATACATATGAAATAAAGATTATGATGTTCTTACTTCCCTTACCTTCAGTTATTTCCTCCCCGGTCAATCTTTTACTTTAAGGATTGAGACTTATAGGCAGATATTTACGCCTCCTAATATAGTCAACTAGTTTGAATCTGTAGCAGCTCCTTGAAGTTCTTAGGAATATAGTTGGAGTAATTTTAACGACTACGATGGTCAGCCAGCAGCGCACTGGCGAGGCACGACCCATAGAATTGAAATTATTTCAAGGAAATCGTAGGTTAAGGAACATTTCTAAAACTATATCTTCGTTGACCTCTTAGATCTTGTGTCGATATAAGGTAGAGTATCTGATAGCATATCACATCTGAATCATGGAACCAAGGGTTTACCAAAGCCAGAGTATACGGGCGAGGCATAACTCTCAGTAAAGTGATTTCAGACGTGATTACAAGTTTAGGATACTGTAGAGGATAGGAAAATGCCCTGTATGTCCCATAAGATCGAAAGCCAATACTGGTGAAAAGTTTTGTAAGTTGGGTAGCATGTCTCCCAACCTAGCATTCTGTGGCCCTTGTGATCTATTGACGAGGTAATTGACTGATAGTAAAAGGGTTTACCTAGAATATAGAATTTAGAGGTCCATAACCCTTTAGTCGACCAAGGCGTTATGGATAAAAAGATAGTAGGAAGACTGTATAAGCAAGAACACCAGGTAAGGTTTTGATTCTCACAAAACTCGAACTACTTGTGCCTCCTTTCAAAAATCTCGCATACTTGTATTTTGACTATCTTGACCAATGCTGCTATTACAACCTAGTTTTGTAAGCCTACTCTTTTATCGAGCTTGATTCAAAACATATGTTTATTTGGGGACGCCTACTAACATATTGTCTAATCAGAATCGATGTATTACGGTCTGATCAACCTTAGTGCACTCGGTTCGCTCTTCCTCCGATTAACCTACGTGGATTGAGATGTAAATGTCTCTAGTATCTCATCCACGACTGCATTGACAATTCCTCTTGAATTATACATTCGCCTTGAATCACGTAATTGTATTCAGTGACATCTTTCTTGAACTCTTTATTGTTTTTATCTTTCACTGATTTGGAAAGACGAAAGCTCGTAGTTGGTAGATAGATACAGAGTACCCCCCATGGCTATGATATTTGTATACTCAAGTGTAGCTACCATCGGCCAGCCATGTGACTAGAACCTTGCCTTGAGTTACTCGTTCTCCTCTCGACCCTCAAACTACTATTGGGACCTTCTAGCCATTTGAATTTGAGAATTATTAGGGTTTTACCCTTAGTCAAAATGCCAACCTAGGAGACTATCTACTCTCAAGAAACCAATTGTTGTGAGTCTCTAATTAATTGCTTGAAGCTTGCCTTAACTAGCAACCCTCAAGCCTTAACCCGACCTTTCCTCGACCAAAGCCCACAGTTTAGACATGAGATGAATAGCCAAAGGTAAGGACAATCATTCACCATGACTATGGTAGACACCCATCCCGAGATTGGTTTCCAACAAATGTTACCCTAGTTATGTAAATTTTATTATTAAGACCTAACTAGTATTGGAACACCACAGTCACTAGCTTAGCCAATACCATAGCTTAAATATCCTGTCATAATATGATCTACCAGTTATCAACAGCAATACATGATCACTACAACCCATACCACTAGAACCCTTATGACAATAGTCTGGCAGGCTTGACGCAAATAGAAATTCACGACTCAGTTGATAGAAATCTCTTCATATGAAGTGCCTTAGAGTTGGTTACCCCGTCGATAACTCTTGTATACTATGGACGAGTAGATCATTCTATTTTATCGACAATGTATCAATATACACACTCGTTTTCCAATTATTGAGAAACGATCCTTAACTTGACTTATATCTACCGTATCCCGTTACGCCGTGCCTTATTCTTTATTAATAAGAGTCATGGTACAATATCCGACTTTAGAATTCTTCTAACCTCATTCTTCCTAAAACTATGTCCTAGCTTCTAAGGTGAGTAGACTGTAAGCCTTCTAAAATTTTAGGATATACGAGGATTACCGATTGATTAGAATAATTTCTATTAGGATTATAATTAGTGCCCCATGGACTCCCACTTTTCATTTAGATCATTTCGTGTCCCCGGACGTGTCATTAATATTTGGAGCACGAGACCAGCTGTTACTTTCCAACAAATTTCACATGCAAGACATAGACGATTCCACCTTTACGTAGACATATCATGTCCCACTCAAACACATCCCCTTGTACTCTATTTTTGTGGTACAACTTTTAGGTCAAAATGACTAGCTATAATCCCTACCATAATATCGGTATACTTTTCGACTTCCATTAGAGCCTCAACCTCGACTCAATTCCTTCGACCCAATATATGGTTGTGATCTACTCGAAGCCTACTACGCATATGCCACTAGTGTGCCACCCAATTAAGGTCTCATGTGCTACTTAAACACAAAAGTCATGGAAGGCACATTTTTGGACTTTAGGAACCTAGCTAACCAACCTGACTGGCAACTAGCTTAACACTTGGGTTGAAACCTATTCTAGGTTACCCTAATCTAGTAGAAATAGTTTTATCATTAGGATCTTGTCCAGTTATTATAGATTGAAATCCATGGTTCATCCAACCAACGATTGATGTCCAATCAAGGAACCCATTAAGATCCACTAAAACTCATCCATGAATACCACCATATTTGGACTATAAAAATAAACTATTTAAAATAGGTCCCTACACCTATTATGTAGTCTCCACCTCTTAGAATGTGAAGTCATTCGTAACCTTTATTCCATCTACCTGGAAGTCGCGATACGATCTTGTATTGCATTTATATCCCTTGCTCGTGTGTTTAAATAACCACAGAAAAGATCACAATCTTGATTTCTCAAATTCTGTTCTATTATGGAACCTTATTTAGAATCTCGAGAACAGAACTCCTGTATTGCACGGATTACAAGCCCCTCTAAGAAACGAAGGGTCCTTCGATTTAGCAAGTGATTGGACTAGAGTAGCCCAATCTAGCAAATAAGACAATAGGTTCATAAACTTACTTTCTATCTGTATCATTGAATACCCGCTACCGCTCATGAGACTTCATATTTGCTCTCGATTATTCTTCCTTATCTTCCTGTCTTTCCTATTTCAGAGCGGCGAATGGTCATACTTATTAGAATTTATCAATAATTCTTAGCTACTTGTGTAAATTTGTTGCTTGTTAAATTTTGGGTTGCTCGATAGATAGGAGAGGATTATAGATGCTATATGCCCTAGGTATCTATTGGTAGGATTGTTAGCAACTAGTTAGAAGATTATAAGATTTTAGTTTTGAGGAGTAGTGTGACCAAAGGTGGGTAGAAGTCCTAGAGGTTATGTAGTTACAAATTGGCTAGGAGGAGGGTATAAACTATTTTGAGGAATTAAAATTTAAGGAGATTAAGGTTAATGTAGTCTTTCTTTTTGAATTTTAAGGAATAGTTATGAATTAGAATTTCGAGGACGAAATTATTTTTAAGGTGGGTAGATTTGTAGCTCCCCTTCCCAAAAATTTTGAAATATTTTATTATTATTTATTTTATTTAAATTTTGATTTTTAGATTTTTTATAAATAATTAATTAGTTAATTATTACGGTAGATAATTTTAGTCATGGTTAAGAATTTGAGTACAAGATGACTAGAAATCATGGCACGGATAGTGCAGTGGTATGTTTTGACTAGGGTGTTAGCCCTGGTAGGGAAGGCCGAGACATAGTGATGTCCTAACTAAGAAAACTAGGCCAAGTTGTGACATGACCATTATAAATAGTTTAATTATTCATTATTAATATTATTTGACGTTTAAATGATCCGGTTGTACCAAACTGGTCCGGACTTGACTCGAACCAAGCCCAAGCCCATGTACTCGGGTAGTGTGTCTAAGGACATCTATGTAGATGTATGGTTGGCATCTAGTTTATTTTATTTTGCGGCCTAGTAGGCCATATTACAAATTATGGTTATATTCGAAGTTCTTGTTATAATATATATAAATATATAATATTTTAGTTAATAATGTGGTAAATGATTTTCTTAACATATATTTGAGAGTTGGGGTTTTAGATTGTCTAAACCTTCATATGTATGCCTATTTAATAAATGTCTATATATTTTAGCTAGAAAGGTTAGAATATATATATATATATATATATATATATATATATATATATATATATATATATATATATATATATATATTTATAGTGAATATTTCCTCCTCGGTCCTCGTCGCAAGCGACAGCCGCAAGCGCAACTTCGGGTAAGGATTTTGTCCTCCTCGGTCCTCGAAAGTCAATTCTGTAAAATAGTATGGAGAGCCCATATGACCCTCTAGAGGTCCCAGCAAATAGATTACAATATGGTCGAGCCAGTGAATCGCAAGGTCGATACAAACTTCGACAAAAATCTGGTTACAAACAACAAACAAGGCAGTCCCAACACCCATGTTGGAAGGCGATTTCTCGTACTACCAGAAAACGTCCACTACCAAAATATACTCATTTAGCGACGGCTTTTTAGCGACAGAATTTTTTCGTCGGTATTAGCGACGGTTTCGTGGCCGCTCAGCGACTGATTTTCGACTACAAGCCTTTGCCATTTTTATTTTAATTTTAGGAGGAGGAACAGTCGCGCCACCGTCGCTAGACTGACGGTAATATAGCGACGGATTTACCGTCGTCGCAACACAGTCGTATATTTGGCAGGAATTGTGTAGGAAATTGGCGGGACATATTTTCGACGACTTAGCGACGGGTAGTCAGTCGGCACATATCAAAAAGGGCGACTATCGGGCGACGGATGTATACCAGTCGCTAGTCCGTCGCTATATATACGTTCCAGACTTTAAATGAAACGGTGGGGGGAACTTTTTGCATTCCCTCCAAATTCACTCTCTCTCCTCTCTCTCTCTCTCTCTCTCTCTCTCTCTCTCTCTCTCTCTCTCGCCGGTGTCGGCTTCGGTGATCGGCGTCGGTGTCGTCGTCGGCGTCGGCGTCCTCTCCTCTCTCTCAACCGAAGGTAACCCCCCCTCTCTCTCTCTCTCTCGATCTCTCTCTCTCTCTCTCTCTTGCGGTGTCGTATAGGGGCTGGGCGGCGCGCTTGGGGCTGGGCCGTCCGGGGCTTGGCGGCTGGCTTGGGTCGGGGGCTGGGCGGCGGGCTTGGGGCTGGGGCGTCGGGGGCTGGGCAGTGGGCTTGGGGCGGGGGCGTCGGGGTCTGGGAGGCGGGCTTGGGGTTTTGGGGCGTCGGGGGCTGGGCGGCTTGCTTGGGTCGGGGTCTGGGCGGTGGGCTTGGGGCGGGGGCGTCGGGGTCTGGGAGGCGGGGTTGGGGCGTCGGGGGCTGGACGGCTTGCTTGGGTCGGGGTCTGGGCGGTTGGCTTGGGGCGGGGGCGTCGGGGGCTGGGCGGCTGGCTTGGGTCGAGGGCTGGGCGGTGGGCTTGGGGCGGCGGCGTCGGGGACTGGGCGGCTGGCTTGGGGCGGGGGCGTCGGGGGCTGGGTGGCTGGCTTGGGTCGGGGGCTGGGCGGTAGGCTTGGGGCGGCGACGTCGGGGGCTGGGCGGCTGTCTTGGGGCGGGGGCGTCGGGGGCTGGGCGGCTGGCTTGGGGCGGCGGGCTTTGGTCGAGGGCGGCGGGTGGCTTTGCTTCTCAAATTCATCTGAGTTTATATATTGGCAAAATAATATGTTATCCATATTGGGTGTTTCATTAGTTTGGTGGTGTTTGGATTAGTAAATGTGAATATATATGGGGTTTGGATTCATGGTGTATATGTTCACTGTCTCAAGGACAGTACGAGTTCTATCAGTTGTGTGGTTCTGTATAGATGTATATATCTATACATCTAGCTGTGATATACATATGTGTATGTGACAATCTCAGTTAGCGACGGACCAGTTACCGGTTAGCGACGGATATTTCCAGCTCCATTAATTGCATTAATCTACGGTACGACATGGTGACGGATATTTCCTGCAACCATTCGACTGGCGAGGCAGAAACTATGTTGCCGTAGATAAAGTTGCCTGTCCTCCGACCCTCATCCCTCGGCAATGATGATACGACAACCCATCACTATATCTTATATAGTAGTAGATGATGTCTTAGTATATTACATTAGTGAGTTCATCTTGATTCTGTTACGTACGTCCTTCAGATACTAGATACGATAAGGTTAACATATCATACACGATATGTATACAGAATATAGATGATTCACACTAATGTATGCTAGAATGAATCTTGGGTTGTGTTCTGAGCTATCCGTTCTCACACTTAAAACACATAGGAATTAGTAGTGTGAGAGCGCCGGAGAGAGTGAGAGCGCCGGAGGGGGGAAGGAGAGAGAGAGAGTAAAATGGTACGACATGGTGAAGTAGTACTGTATTTTGGCTCCAGTTCCAGCTCCATTTGATCTACGGTACGACATGGTGATCAGGACATAGTCTCTGCAGCCATTCGACTGGCGAGGCAGAAACTATGTAGCCGTAGATAAAGTTGACTGTCTTTCGACCCTCATCCCTCGGCAATGATGATACGACAACCTATCACTATATCTTATATAGTAGTAGATGATGTCTTAGTATTACATTATGTGAATTCATCTTGATTCTGTTACGTTCTTCAGATACTAGATACGATAAGAACATATACTACACCATATGTACAGAACATAGATAATTCACACTAATGTATGCTTGAATGAATCTTGGATTGTCTTCTGAGCCATCCGTTCTCACACTTGGCAAAAAATCAAATTTTTTATACTTTATCGGCTTTCGAAAATGTACTCAAATTACAGGATGGTTCTTTTAGTTAGCTTGCTTATATTACAATTATATTATTTGTGACTATCGATCTTACCAGATGGCACCCATGACCCGAGGAGCGGCACGTCGTTTGAAGAAAACAGTGAATGCTGAGGTGGCTCCTCCTACAGTTGAGGAGGAAGTGGCACCGGTTGCTAGTAAGACCGAGAGTTCTATTCATCCAGCACCGGTAGCTAGTGAGACCGAGAGTTCTCTTCATGCAGTCCTTGCAAGGGACGACATCTCTTCTCGCGCCAAAAATCTCGCTTTTTCGAGGTGGATGCGTGAACGTATCACTGAGCGTTTGCGTGAGCAGCGTGGTTCTCATTAGCTATTAGTACTTATTTGTATTGGACTATTGGTATTGGGTTATTTTTGTATTAGACTATTTGTATTGGACTACTTATTGAGTTGTTTTTGTATTAGACTATTTGTACTGTCCTTCGACCCTCATCCCTCGGTAATGATGATACGACAACCAACAAGAGAGAATATTAGATCCATCTCAGTATGACGTATACTCTGAGAGATCACTATTACAAGAATGATATCAGTAGTGAGATTGAGTACTGGAGGAGATATTATCAGAATATACGTCCTACTCAGATTGGTCTCCCACCGTTACTAATTTTTTCTGACAGCATGGTAGATTTGCTCCGTCAACAGAATCTTGCTCCGAACCAAAACTTTGCCCCGGAGCTCAAGTAGACATCCTTCGTGTAGAGCTCGAGTGAGAGGTTCCTGACAGCATGGTTGTCTCATTTGTCAAAGTATTCGTGCTCATCCCATATTGGTTGTGGGACGAGCACGGATACTTTGACAAAGGAGACCACCTTGCTGTCAGGAACCTCTCACTCGAGCTCTACACGAAGGATGTCCACTTGAGCTCTGGGGCAAAGTTTTGGCTCGGAGCCAGATTCTGCTGACGGAGCACATCCACCATGCTGTCAGAAAAAAATAGTAACGGTGAGAGACCCATCTGAGTAGGACGTATACTCTGATAGTATCCCCTCCAGCACTCAATCCCACTACTGATATCATTCTTGTAAAGGTGATCTCTCAGAGTATACGTCCTACTCAGATGGATCTCCAGAGTATCCTCTCCGGTTGGTTGTGTTCTGAGCCATCCGTCCCAGGGATTTGATTCTGTATTTTGGTTTCTGTATTTTGGCTCCAGCTCCATTTGCATTTGATCTACGGTACGACATGGTGATCAGGACATAGTCCCTGCAGCCATTCGAAGAAAACCTCTGTACTTCCTTCGGGTCATGCTGCAGGCTGTGCTGCTTCCCCCTCATCTTCCTGCCCGATTCTTCTCCTCCGACTCTACACTTGAGCTGGATGTCATATGTGGCTGAGAGAGTCAAATAAAAAGAAGGGAAGTAGGGAGGAGCAGATTGGTTCAGTGCCATGGTGGAGGAGAGGAGAAGGAAGATGCTTGATCAGAACGGATGGCTCAGAACACAAGTCAAGATTCATTCTAGCATACATTAGTGTGAATCATCTATTTTCTTATCGTATATAGTATCTGAAGGACGTAACAGAATCAAGATGAACTCACTAATGTATGCTAGAATGAATCTTTGGTTGTGTTCTGAGCCATTCGTTCCGATACTTGGCAATTAAGTCATTCGACTCGTGAGGCAGCAACTATATATAAGGCTACTTGCATGTTCTTCCAACTTTAAATTACAAGATTACTACATTTGGTTACATAAATCACTAACCTCATCGCGGCCAATGTTTATAGTCCTGGTCTCAACTGTCTTCGATTCTATGATCCCATGCTTTCGGAAAATAGACAACGCAGACTCCATGGAATAGAATGGCCTTACATGCAAATCATCTGTGATTATGTATCTTTTCCCTCATTTCACAAATACGCCATCCTTGTTGCCTCTATCTGCAATCCTCCCACGCAATATCCTCATCCATTGCCTTACCACAGGGACATCGAGCGCCAATAACCGAACTATACAGACGGTGAGTCTTGGTGTAGCACTCAAATATGGGGCATCCGTAAATTCGTCGAGGTTTTAAATCATCGACATTGAGTTTTAAACCCTCACGTAGCCTTTCTGCTTCACTTCTAGGGTCGAGCAGCATCTTCTTGCAAGCTTCGGTCTCCAGATACTTAGTGTCAAGATTCTGGACGCTTTCGTAGAGCATGTCAACGCATCCTAGCGTCAATTTCCTGCCGAGTAAATTGATGCTAGGATGTGTTGACATGCTCTACAAAAGCGTCCAGAATCTTGACACTAAGTATCTGGAGACCGAAGCTTGCAAGAAGATGCTGCTCGACCCTAGAAGTGAAGCAGAAAGGCTACGTGAGGGTTTAAAACTCAATGTCGATGATTTAAAACCTCGGCGAATTTACGGGTGCCCACATTTGAGTGCTACACCAAGACTCACCGTGATGAGGTTAGTGATTTATTTAACCTAAGACATAGGATCATAGAATCGAAGATAGTTGAGACCAAGACTGTAAACATTATGTGAGTTCATCTAGAATGAATTTTGGGTTGTGTTCTGAGCTATTCGTTTCCATACTTGACAATTAAGCATGTAAAATAGAACTGATTATGTTTAGTTTGTCTTACGATACAGATTTTCACATCCAAATTGAAATGGATCGGTACTTCATTGTTCGTACATGGATGTACTAGCGGATCAACCTCCTGGACCGTAGGTACTTATAAGTATTGACCGTGTCGGATTAGTATCGATCTATCGTTTTGGTATAGACCGTATCGGTTGGTATTGGCCTTAGCGAATTGGTATCGTCCTATCCGATATGTATCGGCCGTATAGCCATTAAGTCATATTGGCCTTATCGATTTGGTATCGGTCATATCTGATAGGTATCGGCCGTGTTGGATTATTATATACCATTTCGGATTAGTATCGTTGAAGGTTTAGTAACAAGTGTACTTGGATTTCTCTCTTCTAGAGCTAGATTACCATTGCAAGAGAGTCACGAGAGCGTAGATGGCCAGTTACAGAACATACATACTTCCTTTTCAATCTCGCTTTTCCTGATGGAAAATGAAGTATGTATGTTACTGTAACTGGCCAATCACGATCTGGTGATTCTCTTGCAATGGTATTCTAGCTCGAGAAGAGAGAAATCCAAGTACAGTTGTTACTAAACCTTCCACGATACTAATCCGAAATAGTCTATACTAATCCAGCACGGCCGATACCTATCGGATATGACCGATACCAAATCGATAAGACCAATATGAATCCTAGCTATTCGGCAGATACATGTACATATCGGATATAGGACGATACCAATATGATACGTCCTATACTGAACCGATAGACTGATACTAATCTGATACACTAGATACTAAGTACATCTAGTATCTCTGTGGATCCACAAATTACTGCACGATAGTACCAACGACTCCAGTTACATCCGGTTATTGGTGAGTACATGATTACATAGTAATTCTGTTAGTCTTGTGATACAGATTTTTACTCTCTCATGCTACCAACGTCACAACTTTTCGAGTGCTGCTCCCTCTAATGATGATGAACGCAAAAAACCAACGTCACAACTTTTATAACTTGAGTAAATATCTTTACCCTATATGAAAATTTCTGTTGTCAGAAAGATGGCTCCTAGGACTCGTCGAGGTGGTGCTGCTAGTCAAGGAAGGGGTCGAGGCAAGAAACCCTTGGAGGTCGACACGGAGGAAGTCTCCATCGTCAAACAAGAGCCGGTGACTGTCAAGGAAGAACCGATGACCATCAGGGAAGAGATTGCTCCCAAGCTTGAAGCTAAGGAGGAGCCACCGTCAGAGAGTAGTAGCATCGGGATCGACCCTCATATCCCTACAGAAGACCTCAACCAGATTGAGCCTTCGTATGCAAAGTGGCTGATAGAATGGTACATGCCTCAACGCAACTATCATCCCTGGCTGTGAGGATTCATCGTCTGACTTGTGGTCTTTGTTGAGGCCAAAGTCGATTTTCCTATGTGTTTTGGAATATTTGTGAAAATTTTGGAATATTTGTGCTATGATCGGTCGTCAGGATTGGATATTAGGTTACTGTAACTGGCCAACTCTTTCCTATGTGTTTTGGAATATTTATGAAAAATTTGGAATATTTGTGCAATGATCGGATTATAACGATGGATATTAGGTTACTCTTCTGGATAACTGATGTCTATTTTATATTAATTTGGTTTGGTCTATATGATTCTTGGATAATTGGTGTGCATTAAATTCGTATGTGCATATTTTGGTCTATGTGATTCTTGGATAATTGGTGTGCATAATATATTTGGTCTATGTGATTGTTGGATAATTGGTGTGCATTATATATTGGTTTGGTTTATGCAAATTTTTGCGAACAGCTAAAAAGCAGTAATTTTTTTTTTCAAAATATTCTCAGTTAGCGACGGACTTGTGACCGTTTTGCGACGGATGTCTCCAGTTGCCGACTATTTTTCGACGGTTATTCCGTCGCTACCTGGATATTTGAAAATTATTCCCAGGTAGCGACGGATGGTCGACGGACAATCCGTCGGCATGATTTATTGTTCGACGGAATAGCGACGACATATTCGTCGCCCGTATTCTGGAAATAACAAGAATTTCCAGAACAAGGTCGACGGTTAATCCGTCGCTATGCGGTCGATATATTGCGACGGCATAGCGACGACTTATCCGTCGCCAAGTTGCTGGAAATGACATAAATTTCCAGAAGCTGGTCGACGGCTTTTCCGTCAGAAAACCGTCGCTAATCCGTCACTTGATATCGACGTTATCGACGGATTAGCGACGAAACGATACGATCTGATACGCTTTTGTGACGGGTTAGCGACGGAAATTTACGTCGGTATTGTCTACACAGATAAGTACTTAAAAGCTGAAGTGGACGACAGTCCGTCGGAAATGCGTCGCTAATGCTTCGTATTGTGACGTCGACTATCCGTCGCTATTCCGTCATGTGACGACAACTTAGCGACGGATAGTTATTAGCGACGAGCTGATTGTCGACGGATTTTTTTGGCCAATATCCGTCGGCAATCGGTCGCTAATAGTTATTACCGTCGTCTTAGCGACGGATTCGGCCGTCGCTAAATCGATAAATTTTGGTAGTGGTCATATTAGCGACGCCAGAAAACGTCGCTAAAATGACAAAAAAATGTCGCTACAATGGTTTACCGACGTATTTAGTGACGTTTTCCTGTGGTCGCGGAAAGCCATGTCACTAACAGGCAAAACGTCGATAATCGTCGCCATTACCGACGCTTACCGACGTCAATAAATGTCGGTAATTGACCGACGTTCACCAATGCCACGTCGAAAAAATGGCGACGTCTCAAACGTCGCTAAACGTCGGTGAATTTAACGACGTATTCTAGTTGTTACCGACGTTCACCGACTCTGTAGACGAAGAAAATACTGGGACGCTAAACGTCGGTGAATCTGGTGATGTACCGACATTTACCGACGTTTAGCTGCATTGCTAAACGTCGGTAAACGTCGCTAAATTTCAAAAAAATAAAAAAATTACAGAATGTCCACATAATCACATTTTCTACCTGCTGTTCAATAAATAACAAAAAAACCTCAAGCACATTTTTTTTCTCGGTTTGCCGACCTCTTCGGTGGAACACACAACACTGGTACATCACAATATGCATATGTATCAACAAAAACAAGAGTAAAAACCAACATATGATGAGATACCAACACAGTGAACACTAAAATATCCAAAGTCGATAAACGATTATCCAAAGTATACAACCAATATCCATATGAATCCACAACCAATAATGAAAGTCTACAAAAAAAATAATCCACAACCAATACTGAAACAACATAAACAAACACTGAAAAAACACTACAATCTCGTAAAACTGTCCTAAGTCGGACTACTGCGGATCTGGAGGAGGAGGGGCACCGTCGCGCCTCAAGGATAGGAACATCTCGTACTCCTCCCGTAAAATCGTCATCGATGAAGAAGGTAGTAACGTCGGTAGAGTCAGAGGTAGTGACGCCGGCGGAGTCGACGACAATGAAGGCGCACCCGGAGGACAATAATGCTCCAATACTGCTAGTCGCTGGTGGTAGAAATCCATGGTAGATAACAGCCTCGTACTGCTATCAACCATCGAATCCTGCATCAACGTGAGCCTCCCATCTGTGGACAGCTGTGATGCCTGTAGATCCGTTACGCTGTGCTATGTCGACGCTCTAAGATCAGTGACGCCCGCTCTGTCCTCTCAGTCACATCCATGAGCTCCATAATGTTGCGGTCGAGCGTATCCAATCGTGCTATGAGCGCAGCATCATCCGTCTGGTGCTGCTCCTGGATCTGTCGTAGTAGCTCATCACGGATAGACTCCACCATCTATTGGACTCGGGCAGACTCCTAGGAGGGCTGTGGGCTATGCACACTAGCATGGGAGGCCCTAGAGGATTGTGTCGCAACTAGGGCGCCATATGATCCCGTACCATAGTACGTACCCCTGTGGAGACCACCAGTGGTGGTCACCCACAGCTCGTCCTCCAACGGAGCTGGAGAGGGCTGCGAGAAAGTACCGGCCTCTCCCACAACAGGTGCACTAGCAACCGCCCGCTTCTTAAGCCATTGAAACTCGGCCTAGAAAGCGTGGATACTCTATAACTTCTAATGTCTAATATACTTATTATTACTAACTACATGAATATCTATTTGTATGCATATTTACTAAGTTATATCAAAACTAACACGAAGTATTAAAATTAATAAATAGAATTATAATACTTACATAGGCCTGCTCCGTCCTCTCGTCAATAAGCTTTCCGCCCTTCCGATATGTGGCCAGGAAGACAGTCACCATATTGGCGTCATCACCCCTCATTATCTGTAATTAAATATATCACCTTTCACTAATTTATCGGACTTGCTGTAACCCCTGTTTCTCATTTTTTTTATTTTTTTTATTGTGTTTGAAAGTAATTTATTTTTGAAACTTTGTAAAAGATATTTACTATTTTTTCTGTATTTTAAAATATAGTTTGTAATTAACGGTTTGAAAGTACTATTTAGTCTTAATAAATATTTGTTCTTGAAATTTTATTATTGAAATTATAAAGATATTTATTATTATGTTTGGATTTTCAAAAAAAAATAATGGTTTCAAAAATAGTTTGAAAATCATGATTATTTTTGGAGCAATAAAAAGATTTAGTAACTTATTTTGAAAAAGATTTAGATTTATAAAATATATTTTACCTTATTTGATAACATCATACATTATTTAAAATACTTATGGTGACTAATTGTGGCATTAAGAATTATCTAATCTAGATTTGAAATATTATTTGATTAAACAATTTATCTATTATATGATTTAAATTGCTTTGATAAACATTAAATTTATCTTAAAGTTATTATGTTGAATTTAGATTTGGATTTGAATTCATATGATTTGGATTCAAATAATTTATTTGATTTAAATTTATGGAGAGACTTGTCCATTAGAAATTCTAATCCTATTTGAATCATATCTAGTACTAGATAGATTATTTCTTATTTGAACTAATCATATTTCGATCTAAATTAGTTGGTAATCCTAATCATATCATTATTGATTGAGTTTTAATCATATCCTAATTCACTAATTGCTTTCCATTATCTATATATATTGAACCTATAAAATAAAATCATCTCTCGTACCTTCTTTTCCAAAATTTCTCTTTTTTTTCCGTCATAATTACCCCAAATTCGTCATAAATTCAGCCTTCCTTTTCAAATGTTTTACCAACTTCGAAGGGCCGTAACTTCCAACTCCGGACTCCGTTTGACCTCCAGTTTTTTTTATAACTGTCTCGAGGTATATTTTTTGAATATAAAATTTATTTTCAAATAATTTTAACATAATTTTTTAGAAAATTCGTGGAGTGTCAGTTGTCCGAAATTTGATACGTTTCGGTGTTTTCGAGATTCCAGGAGAACCAGGAATCGGAATCACGATACGTTTGAAGTTTCAGAACGCTGATGAAAAAGAACACATCATATATTTTTCTCAACAATTTTCCAAAATATTTTGTTATTTATTTTTATTTTAGAGGCCCGTCTCATCAATTGAGATCATCTTGCGTATTTTTGGCATCTCCGACTATTCTGTGACAATATGATCAAGTTACAAGTCAACTACAATTTAACTCAAGGCAAGTTTCACTGTAGCATTATATTGCCTTTATTTTATATTGCATGTATCTCTATATCGTCTTTTCAATTGCACCTTTATATTCCATGTTGTCACTGTTCTAGATTTATCATTCTAATTGCCTGTACATGAGAGTTAGAGTTGTTAAAGTACATGTACATGTTAATGCCTAATTTTTAGTTAATCGTGATTCTCGTTTGCCGTGTTGTTAATGTTAATCGTGTTGGACATGTACTTATGAGATAGTCGGGAGGGGGAATACAACTAGTATGCATGTGGTCTACGCAATGTACAATTTTTTTCCAATGTCAATGTTGATAGCAGTCGTTGCAACTCACGTACCGACTGCCGGATGTCCTAATCCGTCCACATGCGGAACACTTGTATTCTAAAATACACAGTACACGTGACCTCTTGTTGCTATATTGTTTATTCATTTTCTTTCCATTGAGTCGACTGTCATGTTGTCTTTATGCTACAGCTATACTCTTTCGTGTCATGCCTATAGTTCGTTCTCCTTATTATTGTTTTCTTCATGCATGTATATTATATTGTGTAGTCTGGTGTTATGGTGAGCTTGTTCCAATCCTGACTGGATAACCATTTTTCAGTTGACAAATTCTTGATGACTATTCTCGATGACTTGTTCTCTTGCTTTGGGTTCCTTCGGATGGGGTTAGAGCTATATTGGAGGCCAACCGTAGATTCTAGCTAAGAGTAGTCACATGTAGCGAGTTTGTATCTGTAAACAAATTTGAATGTCTCAATGGAATTATAATTAAAATAATTATTATGAATGAGCAAAATAGAGATATTTTTTGTATTTGAGATTTATATTGAGTCCAGACAGCGTACTACCGTCGATGCTGCGACGTAGGCTGGACTTGGCCACGTACTCATATCCCGAAAAGCGGGAGCGGGTCATGACAGTTGCATTAAAATAATATTTCTGAAATAAAAAGACATACCAAACGACGAAAATGTTCCGTCATCGGAATCGACCCACCGCACCACTTTGATCCCTGCTTCCTAGCTGCTTGGCCTTCTCAGACTTTTTCTTGTACCTTGGCTCGTCGAATCGAGCCTTCATCGCAGTCCACTGCTCAGGGGTGATCCAACCTTGGATCGACTTTTCGGTATGATCACGAGTCTTCTGATCATTAATAGCGTCACGGATCA
This sequence comes from Iris pallida, assembly GCA_029216955.1. Lineage (NCBI taxonomy): Eukaryota > Viridiplantae > Streptophyta > Magnoliopsida > Asparagales > Iridaceae > Iris > Iris pallida. The sequence goes on from JANAVB010009994.1 coordinate 1,490,227, forward strand.
GCTTAGCAGCGATGACAGTAAACATCCCCTCGATCATCTCAGTCCGGTGTGGTAGATAGAAAAACATATCCTAGAAGAGTGCAAACCAAATATTTATCAGTTATATATAATATGCAAAAATTATATGATTCATGTTAAAAGCAAATATATTTTAACCTTGAAGCGCGCAAACCAGTAGGCCTTAGCGGAGGATTAGCCTCCGGTACGGATGATCCTTCGGCAGGAATTGTCGATGACAATCGAAGAAGCATGGTTTGCCTTCGTGTTTCAAACGAAAAGCCTTATTGCGGTCCGTGCAATACGGACAAGAAAGACGACCATGCGTGCTCCATCCACATAACAAACCATAGGCCGAAAAGTCGTTGACGGTCTACATAAGTACTGCCCATATCTGAAAATTTTGTTTTCTAGATACATCGTACATGTTGGAACCAACATCCCACAGCTGATTCAACTCATCAATCAATGGCTGTAAATACACATCGATATTCCTTTTCGGATTGTTCGGACCCAGGATAATAATGGTCAGGAACATATACGGAGTCTTCATGCACATCCAAGGCTGTAGATTGTACGGAGTGACGATCATAGGCCAACACGAATACTGGGATCCCGAAAGTCCGAATGGGCTAAAACCGTCGGAGAAGAGACCCAATCTGACATTACGCGGATCAGAAGCAAAATTTGGATACTCTCAATCAAAGTGCTTCCATGCTTCTCCATCAAATGGGTGATCCAATACTCCTTCGGTCTATTCTCGCTTATGCCAACTCTTGTTTTCTGCAGTTTCCTTCACCATAAATAATTACTGCAACCGCGGCGTCAACGACAAGTAGTGCATCGAATCGGTAGGCTTCCTTTTACAGATAAACTTTTCTCTACCACTGCCCTTGTAGCGATCAGCACCACAAAATCTGCATGCGTCTTCATCCTTGTCGTCTTTGTAGTACAACATGCACCCGTTGTGACATGTATCAATTTTCTCGTATCCCATCTAGAGCGATCTCACCATCATCTTAGACCGGTAAAAGTCTCTAGGAAACTTAGCACCCTCAGGCAATATTTCTATAATCAACTCCATAACTCGGTTATAACAATCTTACGACATATTAAAATCGGACTTGATGCTCAACAATCTTGTAACCACCTCCAACGGTGAATGATCCTCACAACTAGGATAAAATAAAGTCATTGCATTCTCTAGCAACTCCATGAACTTTACAGCATCGGCGTTCGGTGCCTCCTCAGGTGCATTATGATTATCCGGATCGAAACTAGGCCCCACCACATCAAAAACCATGTTCAACAACCTATTGTCGTAAGCAGCGTAGTTTTGGTCATCTGCATAAGGCTCATACTCCGATGCTAAAGACACAAGTTCTTCGTGTGCGCTCTACTGATAGTAATTCGGTGTGGAACCCTTCGAGTATAAATGATACGTGACTTCCACTTCTGGATGATATTTCAAGTTGCGACATCTCACACACAGACACTTAATTTTGGTACCGTCCATGTACTGAGAGAACGCCTTGGCAAACTGCAGGAACTGCTGTACACCCTCTATGAATTCATCCCGCACACCGTACATATCATCATGATGACGGTTGTACATCCAACAACGATTCCGTAGATAGTAATTTAGATCCATATCCATTTTAGGATAATTCTGTAAGATAGATACATGCACTCGTTGAAACACTTGTAAAAGTAATAGGCGCATTAATCATGACATATCCTAAATATTGAAATAGAATCCCAAGTAATCATGATACAACAAGTGGTAATAGTGTATCACATGACATAACCATATAACCATAGTGTATCAGAATTGACCACACAGAAGACTTAGCCTAATTAATCTCCATAAAACAAGTGGTAATAAGTCCATAATTAATCTCCATAAAACAAGTACAGCTGGTAATAAGTCCGTAATTAATTCCATAAACTCATCTCCATAAAACAAGTACAGCTAGTAATAAGTACTAATAGTCCAACACAAAATATATTCATAAAACTACACTAATGACGACCACGCAGCTCACGCATACGCTCAATGATACCATCACGCAACATCTTTAAAAAAGTGGGATCGACGGCGGGAAAGCGCCATTCCACTGCAGGTGCTGGATGAATGAAATTCCTGGTCTCACTAGCTACTGGTGCCACTTTCTCCTTAACAGTAGGAGGAGCCACCTCAGCAATCTATGTTTCCCTCAAACGACGTGCCGCTACTCGGCTCATGGGTGCCATCTGGTAAGATTGATATTCACAGAGAATATAATTGTAACATAAGCAAGCTAACTAAAGGAACCACCATCTCGTTTCATTTATCAAAACCCAAGTTCTATTGTAAAATCTCAGTTTTCTTCAATGAGTATACCTATGTGTGTTTAGTTCAGTTTTTCCTGAGATTGTATACATATGTATATATGTAGATTGATAGATATAGCTATAGTTATATAAGAGTTTTTCCTGAGGTTGTATACATATATATACATATGTATATATGTATATAAAGAACCATCAATGAGTATACATATGTATATATTGTATATATATGTATAAGAGTTTCATGTATACATGTATACATATGTATAATAGTTTTCTTTAATGAGTATACATACGTATATATTGTATACATATGTATAAGAGTTTTTTTCAATGTATACATTTTTTCTTCAATGTACACATATGTATAAGAGTTTTCTTCAATGAGTATACTTGTTTGTGTGCCATGTTATATACTTCCATGTTTGCATATTAGGGTGCGTATGTTTTTATCTGTGTGTCTTTGTGTCTGTGTTCGTGTCATTATCTCAGTACGTGAATGTTTGTGTCCGTATTCGTGTTCATATCGTGGCAGATTGAGGGAGTGTGTCAGTATCGTGTCCAAGTCCAATGTATCGTGTCTATACGTGTCCAACACCAAAATCTAAATTCATATTTGTAGTGCCCCGCTCCTCGCGGTCCACTATGTAATACCTACGGCTTGTTGACCCAGTCATGAACTGAGTATTTTGGTGAAACCTTTGCTGGTATCGATTGATCACGGATGAAATGCAATGAACCTTTCCAATTGATGGATTGGCTTCTATTGAAATGAATCCAAGAGTTTTGTTGAATGTTTTCTCTCGCTGCTTGGTTTTAATGAATGCGTTTTCATGTTGGTTTTCGATGATTGGTTTTCATTGTTCGCTTTCATCGCATTTCGTATTCATTCTGAATCTTGAGAGAAAGAGACGAAGTATGCTAATCAACTTTTGGTGCCAATATAGGGCGCGTAAATTGTTCGTGAAAGGCGCGTGAAGTCCCTCATTCTCTCAACTAAGATTCATCTCGGTGAGTTGCTTCAACTGAACAAACATTGATCTATACGCCTAATAAAAATAAACTCTAGTCCACTCTGTTGTCTTGTCCCAATGATCAACGATACCACATCAACAAAAGATAAGAGAAGATAATTTAATTGAATTGAATCAATTGCAAGAATATGTATTGTTACTCTATCTGCTTGATAAGAATTTTCATCTGCTTGTCACTAGTATGCTTGAAAATGTAGATATGTACAGCCGAACTTGTACGTGTTGAGATGAATCTGAAGACACGAAAAAAACGTGTCGTATATCTGTGAATAAGTCCAAATGTGTCTCATCTGATAGAATGGCTAGAGCATGCATTTGGTCTCGGACAACTTGTATACAAGGAAACATTTATATCTCGGGTGGTATCTGGGGACACCTGGAACCGCTCGGCCTAGGAGAGATTAGGGCTTCCATGTGAAAATGGGAGTCGATCTGAGTCCTTAGCGACGAACTGAACCCAAGAGAGTCACAGCGGCTAATCATGGGGATAACCCATGGACCAACATGTAGAATAGTCCACCTGCATTACCCGAATGACAACTTCAATATCTGCATGAATGAAACATGAATTACTCGTTATGCAAATTGTGCTAACATGTTTTGTGCAGGGATGACTGCCGGCGTTGGTAAGTTGCTTATGATATATTTCTACTATCATGTTCTTATGAATTATTAAAAAGAACCTAGACAAGTAGAAAGATCACTAGTAAATGTTAGCTCAACATATTGATTTAGTGTAGAGATTTACGAGTTCGGCCAGAAGCCGCTCGCCAGTACATGATGTGTGCTGACCCACGTTGTGGGCATCCTTTTCAGAAATAAAAAGGAGACAGGGGGATTTAAAGTGAGGCTCCGAAGCTCGTCTAGCCCAGTAGAGCTCGTAGATCGCCTCGAAGTTTCATTTTCATTCCAGTCAAGTTTTAAGTTTTCATTTCCTTTGAAGGTGTCTTCCAATTCCAGCTTATAATAAAGGATATGATGTATGGGCATTGCGACTATTTTTAAAAAGAGAGTTTTAAAGAGAATCATGTAGCCAATATAAGGCACTCTGAGTTTGCAAAGCTTTGTACTTGTATTCCTATCAAGTTATCAATAAAAGAAGTATTTCCATTTCAAATCTCTGTGTCCAATATTTGGTTTTTCTGCAATGAATGGGTGTGTGTGTTTTGCTTGACTAGTTGTTTTTGTGCAGGTACATGGCCTTGTGCAAGCACAACTTAGGCTTGCACGGTATCACGCCTTAGCGAGGACGATCGATCCCGCAGGGATCCAGGCAAGTCGGACGACCCTAGCGGGATCGGGGCGTGACAATATTTCCCCTCCCCCTCCCAAATCATAAATACATTAACTTAAATAAAATATCAATATAGGATAGGGTTTACCTTCGACGGATGATCGAGAAGGGTCTGACAGGAGGGGGCGTCAAGTCGGAGAAAGGGGGACTAGGCGGCGGTGAAGGAGGAGGGGACTAGGCGGCGGAGGAGGAGGTCGACGGGGTTCGCGGAGACAGGGGAGGGGGTCGAGGGGGTCGGGGTCGGCGGTCACCGGAGGAGGGGGTCGACGGGGTTGCCGTAGGCGGAGGAGGGGGTCGGCGGGGTTCACAGAGATAGAGGAGGGGGTCGGGGGGGTTTCGCGGAGACAGAGGAGGGGGTCGGGGTTGGCGGTCACTGTAGAAGGGGGTCGGGGGTCAACGGTCACCGGAGGAGGGAGTGGGTGGTCGGGTTGGGGAGAGGGAATGGTTTGAAGTTGGGTTGAAATTTTGAGAATGAAAAATAACTCGATTGGCTGACCTAAATGAAATTTCTTAGCGATGTCCAATAAAGACGTCGCTAAGCGTCGCTAGATCAAAAAAGTTAGCAATGTAAAGCTAAATCGTCGGTAAACGTCGCTAATCAGCAACGTTTACCAACTTATCAGCAAAGTTATATTTTTTAAATTAAGAGACATCACAGGATGTCGCTGATCGTCGCTAATAGTGACGTCCTGTGATGTTTTTTCTATGTGTCGCTAAATTCCTTTATTTTAGCAACGTTTTCCTTGGGCGTCGCAAATTGCGTCGGTAATATGACTTATTTTGGTAGTGTCGCCAATCCTTCGACTTTTCCAAAATTGTACTTGAATAGGTTTAATAACAACATATACAAGAATGAAACCCCATTTTCACTTTCATTTATAGTTGTTTAAACAGAAAGATATTTCTTTGTGAAAATCGAGAAAAACCTGTTTTCAAAATAGTGAATTTCAATAAAAACCTTCGATACGACGTGTGTCCCGCTAATCCGGGTGACGTGGTCGTGAACCGAAGGCATCTAAAGGTGCGTATCGACTTCATGGATGTGTGGACTTTGACAGAATTCGAATTGGTCGCGTGTGCGCGACGAATTTGATGCGTATCCGTCGAAATTCACCGTATCGGCCTCTTTACAAATTTTCTAATGACTTTGTGCACGTTCGTCAGATCCAGACGAAACTTGCGCCAACAAGACCGTATCATTTTTTTGGTACTGTATACCATGTTTGGTCTAATACTGAGACAGTTGATCGGATCGCCATTTTGCGGGTCCCACGATCCGACTCAACGGGCGATTTTGTGTACGGTCCGCCGGAATTCAACTTTGGACATACAGTTGAGTTCGTATCATCAAAAGAAATCTATAGACATATAGTTTGACAACTTTAGAGACCTTTAACTCTGGCACGCTTTTCGGTGCAAAGCGGGTCCAACGGCGGACACCGTTTTGACCCAAAATTATTGTTTGCCCCTGTTCCAGAATTGGACATAAGGACAGAAAATCCTAGCTAATTTGACTATTCTAAAAATGTTGGTAATGTCTATTTCAGCATCTGGAGACTTTTTGTATGTGTTGACTTTAGTGACTCATCTGAGTGGTTGTATTATCGGTTTCACTAGCAAAGGACCTTAGGCAAGTACACTTTCTGATTGCTTTTTGATTCATAATAGTTTTTATGTTTTATGTTTATACATATATCGTGCTGCTCGTTGACACACTCGTCACACGGAAATTAGTATCATGGGACTCTACTTACTATATTTCGTGATTATCATGTTTTCGTGTTTCGTGACTTGTTCGAGTCCATAATTACTAGTCGGAAGGGGAAATATCTTAGTAGGCGTGTGAACTACCCCTTACCCATCCCAATATGTCTGATCTTGACTGATAGCAGCTGCACACGATACGTGCAGGGTGCCGTATTTATCCCTTAGCCGTTCACATGTCGAACAAGATATTTCAAAACACATAGATAGTTGTCTTTTATTTGTTTCCTGGTTTTCTTCACCGCTTGCCATGACATCAGTTAATTTTTAGTTTTCATCTCACATTTGTTATTTTCATGTCTTATGAATTCTATTATGTTTATTGTCGTCGGTCTGTGTGCTTGTTCCATTCCTGACTGGAAATTAATATTTTTCGGGTTAGCTGTGGCTTCTCTTAGCATTGGGAGATACGAGCGTACTTGTAGACAGAAACCTAGAAATTAGATAGAAGTGATACCATTTTCATTAATTGTAAGAATTATGTATTTTCTTTAAATATAAATGTTGTAATAATTTTAAAAATGTGAATGAGCTGTAAATATTATATTTTGTGATTTTGAGCACCTTGGCCGTGACAACGTTCTACCGCCGACTCTGCTGCGCAGGCTGGCTTGGACACGTCTCATATCCGAAAAAGCAGGTACGGGTCGTGACAGCAAGTGCCACAAGGGAGGATTCATTTAAGAACTAAAACCAGCATATTAGCACATGCGACATAAATGATAACATAAGACATGAGTTAGGATTGTCACCCTCACTTTTCTAAGTTAGGGGTAAAATAGTAATTTTCCATTGTAAAATTTTTTTGGGAATTTTTATTTCATGAATATTAATATTTAATGATTATAGGAGTCGGGTTCGAATTTTATCGCATTTCGAGTTAATTCGGGACCCCTGGGAAATTCGACTTGAGTCGTAATTAGCATGTTGTTTAACCATGGCCCACCATAGTTAAATTTTAAGGTTTAGGAGTTTGGACTAGTCCCCCATGAGTAATTAAGTTTAATTATGATTTTTAATTAATTTTAGCAATTTCCAAAATCTATTTTTGGATTATTTAGCATGTAGGCTTAGGAAGGGGCAAACTTGTAATTACAAGTGCCCCCACCCTCCTTTCTATGGCCGGCCACAATAGGGCCACCCCCCTCCACCTCTTTACTTCACCATGAAGTCTTCTCTCTCCCTCTTCGTTCATTTTCTTCCAACTCCTTCTTCTCCATCAAACCTACACATAGGTACATCATTTAACTCTCATTTATTTCTCTTTTTTCATTCATTCCTTCACATAAATTAGAGAGGGGATCATTCTCTACAAGTTGACCCTAGATTTGGTAGGTTCCCCTAAAATCTAGTTTAAGGATTATTTATGGATTTATCCTTTATATATATATATATATATATATATATATATATATATATATATATATATATATATATATAAATACACACTATATATATATATATATATATATATATATATATATATATATATATATATATATATATATATATATATATATTTATATATATATATATATATATATATATATATATATATACATGTGTATTTTTGTGTGTTGAGGAGAGTGGTAGTGGTGTTTAGAGTGTGTATTTATATATATATATATATATATATATATATATATATATATATATATATATGTGTGTGTGTGTGTGTGTGTGTGTGTGTGTGTGTGTGTGTGTCCATGTGTTGGAGTGTGTGTGTGAGTGTCTCTATATCTATATATATGAGGAGGAGAATGAGAAGGAGAATGAGGAGGAGGAGGAGAATGAGAAGGAGAATGAGGAGAAGAATGAGAAGGAGAATGAGAATAAGGAGGAGAATGAGAAGGAGAATGAGGGAAGAAGGAGAATGAGGAGGAGAATGAGAAGGAGAATGAGAAAGAGAATGAGAATGAGGAGGAGAATGAGAAAGAGAATGAGAATGAGAATGAGAAGGAGAATGAGAATGAGAAGGAGAAAGAGAAGGAGAATGAGAATGAGAAGGAGAATGAAAATGAGGAGGAGAATGAGAAGGAGAATGAGAGAAGAAGGAGAATGAGGAGGAGAATGAAAAGGAGAATGAGAAGGAGAATGAGAAGGAGAATAAGAAGAAGAATAGAAATAAGGAGAAGGAGAAGAAAAGGAGTTTGAGATGAATTGGATATGGGTTGTAAGGGTTGGTAATGATTAGGAATAGTCGCCTAGACCTAGTCTTGACATTGGTTGACCACGGTTGACTTTTTAGACCAAAAGTCAACTATGGGTCAACACTTTACCCAATTTAGTCCCAAAATTCATTAGACTTGAACGGTTGACAAAAAGTCAACTGTTAGTCACCATTGACCTAAGATTGACCTAGGGTTGACCTAGAGTTGACCAGAGTTGACCAAAGTTGACCAGTTGACCAAAAGTCAACTGTAGGCCAACTCTTGACCCCGTTTGACTTTCTTCAACTTATTTTGACCTGCGATGACTGGTATGACCTAGGGTTGACTTGGTCTGACTTAGATTGACTTGAAATAACTTGATTTGACCTAGATTTGACTTGACAGGACTTAGTGTGACTCAGTGAGACCTAGTTTGACCTAGATTTTATATCATTCATTGTGAATCATTCTTAAACTTGTATTAACCTAAATTAACATACAGTATCTCATCTTTAGGTTTCTGATTACCGCTCTGAGCATTGATATACCCTACAGCTCAGGACAACAGACGAGTATATTCACTGATAGTTTTCATTATCTTGATATCTGCTATATCCGATTCAGTTGTAGTGTCTTACTCGATTCTAGTCACGATAGTTCACGGCCTAGTATACGTTGGATCAAGACATGAGATGTTGTTTTTAGATTTTCTTGGTATTTATGTATATTTCCTGTCTTGTTCCCTGTACTTGTATAGACATCGATTCCTGAGAGGGAGTAGCTATCCTCTTATGGAATCTCGTGTCATGACGTGTCATGTCCTGGTCCATTATACTACTCGGGGATGGAAAATTATTAGGGGTTATGTGATCAAAGCCCCATGTCACTATTTTGCTTGTGCCACTCTCACCTCACGTAGGGTGTAGCAGATACCTCCATGTCCATGTTATCCAGGTTGGCCGGCATGACTTTTCGTTGAGGTCACCGCGGATTGCCGGGCCAAGTGGATATCCCTACCATGATTTCCTTGCCGATCACATAACGCTCTAATAATTCAAGGCACATTTTATATTTACTTATCTTATCATATATCCTTTTCTGTTCTACATTCAGTACTTCCTCACCATGCTATGATATTCAGTTACTCACATGTTCTACATGCCTTTATATTGTACCTTGATTGGAGACTAAGTTCTGCTCGGGGGAAGGGTTACAACCCCGGTCCTTGTTTGGTTTAAGGGTTGTAGCTAAGCTTTCGAACGGTTCCCAAGTCTTCATATATCTTTGTCTTGTAGTTCATTATACTGTCTCTTATAGAATTTGTCAATTCACATGGAACTGCTGTTAGTGCTTGTACTTGCTCATTTTCCTGGCAGGATACCATTATGATATATTACAGATGACTCTGAGGCAGACTGCTCGACCTATTATGGGCTCGAGTCAGATGGATTAGTCCAGGACCGTGGCCTTATAGTAGAGCCACTAGATTGTGTACTCCCGGAGTAGTGTAGCTTAGTTGGGTTGCCTGGACAGCGATCCAGCTAGTATTATCAGACTGTAGCTTCTATATTATATTTTGAGACCCTGTGATATTGTATATATTTGGGCTTGTGTTGGACACATGACTTATTTCTTTTTTTTCATCTATCATATATTTTCTTCTGTGCTATCTACCTTAGTTTTATTCTGTGATTGAGTCTGTATTGCTATATCACCTCCACTCGGAGTGTATATACTGTACAAGTACCTTTATACTGTTTAGTATAGTTTTGTAGACAACCTAGACAGCGTTCTACCGCCGATATTGCGACGTAGGCTGGACGTACCCACGTGCTCATACCCCTCATAAGGGTGTGGGTCGTGACACATTTTTGTGGTGGCCCATGCAGGTTCGGTATCGTAATTAGTACGATCTCGTAATGGTGCTCGACTTAGAGTACTAATTACGAGCCTGCAATTAGGACGTAGGACCTAGGATATGATAGGAGTTTCTCAATCACACCTAGGAAAAAATTTCGATCTTTTGATTATCATGATTACTCTCCTTGTATTAAATTAACTGTCCTTCCTTGATAATATTCTCTCATGTGCCATATTGATCTCTTTGCTTCAATTCATCTCCAGGATGACGAAGACGCACCCGCAGGCCACTGGATCGAGTAACTTGCCCGAGAGATCTGACCAGGCTGATGAGGAGGTTCACGAGACTGCCTCCAGTGATTCCACTATCCCGAGGGCCCTAGCAGTTGCACAGGGAGGTCTACCACGTCTACCCCAGAGGGTTTCGGTCGTCGTTCCAGAGATACTGCCGCCACCACCACCGATACCAACGGATACACACCATATGTTCCTTCTCCTTCAACATATGATGGAGACACAGCGGGCCCAGACAGAGGCGTCGCAGCGCCAGTCGGAGGCGTCACACCGTCAGATCGAGATGCTGAGGCAGAGTATGGAGAACTCGCATCAGCTTGCACTGGCAGCAGTGGAGAGAGTGGCACCGGGTACGGTGTAGGTCCCTACTGGCCAGCAGCTGTACCAGCAGCAGTCCAGGCCGGGACAGTATTAGACTTTAGGAAGATGAGCTCCAGGGACTTCACGGGCACGGAGGGCATCCTTTATGTAGACAACTGGCTAAAGGATGTGCAGCGGAGTATGGAGCTGGCAGAGCTTCCTAGAGGACTTTGGGTTTCAGCCGCAGCCAGCCGATTCTTCGATATCGCGCTGACATGGTACCGCACGGATCCTCGTACGTCGATCAGAGGACTGGCATGGAAGGACTTTCGGAGGCTCTTCAAGGAGAAGTTCTTTCCGGACGTGGCTCTTACAGCATTGGAGGGCTAGTTCGCGGGTCTAGTGCAGAGGAACTCGTCGGTGGACGAGTATGCAACAGAGTTCTTCCGCCTTAGCAGGTTCACTCCCAATATGATCCAGGATGAGGGGCAGAAGGCTCGTAAGTTTCGTAGGGAACTTATTCATGCAGTGCGCACCCGCACCTCGGGTCGCCGTGACGCGATGTTCGATCAGATATTGGTGGAGGCACAAATTGTAGAGGAGGACTTCGTCCTCAAGCCGAAGAGGAGCGGTGATACTATGGAGGCAAGTTCCAGTACAGGACCGGCCAAGCGCCCCCATATTCAACATCAGCAGAGGCCATTTCAGTAACAGCCTCTGTTACAGATTCAGCAGGCACCAGCGCGTGCCCTGCAGCACCAGGGACAGGGCCAGAGACCGGCTACCCCGTGCGGCTTCTGTGGAAAGCCGGGACACACTAGAGAGGCTTGTAGGAAGAGGTTGGGCGTCTGTCTATACTGTGGTGTGCCTGACCACCAGCTGAGGGATTGCCACGCTAGTGGAATCCGAAGAGACCAAGACAGAGTACAGCAGGCTAGAGGAGGCCAGCAGGGGCGTGCTTTCGCCATGACAGTTGAGCCCACTCAGGAAGTAGAAGAGCAGATAGCAGGTTCCGATATTTTGAATCTCCTTTCCGCATTTGCCTTCTTATAAACTATCTTGAACTTCGATTCTATCTGTTCTTTGATCGTTGGATGAAAATTGTTCTTGTGATGTAATTCCTTCTAAGATAAGTCGTATGGGCTAGGTCGCCTCAATTATGAGATTTTAAAATACTCTAGGGTCATGCTAGCAGGTATAGTGAAGACATATAGTCGAATTATGGTCGTATTTTTCGGGTGTAGGAATTTAAAGTTTTTGCTGCCAAGCATGCGGCAATGCAAAAATTTTAAATACCATAATTCTAGATATATGTACCGTAGTTGAGGACTCTGTGATTATCGTAGCCTTGCTCATTGGCATGACAGAGATTTTTGAGTATCATGATGATTGGACAGACGCATACGATTATCGATTTACATGATTTTTTGTGTTTACTTGTTTTAAATTTTTGAGGATGATTTTTTAAGATGGATAGACTTATAGCACCAGTTTCTATTTGAGAGTAATTTTAACTTTTATAATTTTAGTCATTTAATTCATGCTTTAATTTTTGAGATTTTAATCATTTTAAATTTTAAGCCATGACTTGTGATTTTGATATTTTACTATTGTTTGGTTTTAATTTTGAGGACAAATTTTTTTAAGGTGGATAGACTTGTGACCCTCACTTTTCCAAGTTATGGGTAAAATGGTAATTTTCCATTTTATAATATTTTTGGGAATTTTTATTTCATGAATATTAATATTTAATGATTATAGGAGTCGGGTTCGAATTTTATCGCATTCCGAGTTAATTCGAGACCCCGGAGAAATTCGACTTGAGTCGTAATTAGCATGTTGTTTAACCATGGCCCACCATAGTTAAATTTTAAGGTTTAGGAGTTTGGACTAGTCCCCCATGAGTAATTAAGTTTAATTATGATTTTTAATTAATTTTAGAAATTTCCAAAACCTATTTTTGGATTATTTAGCATGTAGGCTTAGGGAGGGGCAAACTTGTAATTACAAGTGCCTCCACCCTCCTTTCCATGGCCGGCCACAATTGGGCCACCCCCCTCCACCTCTTTACTTCACCATTAAGTCTTCTCTCTCCCTCTTCATTCATTTTCTTCCAACTCCTTCTTATCCATCAAACCTATACATAGGTACATCATTTAACTCTCATTTATTTCTTTTTTTGCATTCATTCCTTCACATAAATTAGAGAGGGGATCATTCTCTACAAGTTGACCCTAGATTTGGTAGGTTTCCCTAAAATCTAGTTTAAGGATTATTTATGGATTTATCCTTTTTAGAGAGGTATATATATATATATATATATATATATATATATATATATATATATATATATATATATATATATATATATATATATATATATATATATATATATATATATATATAGCGAGTGGTAGTGGTGTTGAAGTGTGTGTGTGAGTGTCTCTATATCTATATATATGAGGAGGAGAATGAGAAGGAGAAGGAGAAGGAGAAGGAGAATGAGGAGGAGAATAAGGATGGAAATGATATATATATATATATATATATATATATATATATATATATATATATATATATATATATATATATATATATATATACATGTGTATTTGTGTGTGTAGAGGAGAGTGGTAGTGGTGTTGAGAGTGTGTATTTATATATATATATGTGTGTGTGTCCATGTGTTGGAGTGTGTGTGTGAATGTCTCTATATCTATATATATGAGGAGGAGAATGAGAATGAGAAGGAGAAGAAGAATGAGAATGAGAAGGAGAATGAGAATGAGAAGGAGAATGAGAATGAGGAGGAGAATGAGAAGAAAAATGAGAATGAGAAGGAGAATGAGAAGGAGAATGAGAATAGGAAGAGAATGAGAATGAGGAGGAGAATGAGAAGGAGAATGAGGAGGAGAATGAGAAGGAGAATAAGAAGAAGAATAGGAATAAGGAGAAGGAGAAGAATAGGAGTTTGAGATAAATTGGATATGGGTTGTAAGGGTTGGTAATGATTAGGAATAGTCGCCTAAACCTAGTCTTGACCTTGGTTGTCCACGGTTGACTTTTTAGACCAAAAGTCAACTATGGGTCAACACTTTACCCAATTTTGTCTCAAATTCCATTAGACTTGAACGGTTGACCAAAAGTCAACTGTTAGTGACCATTGACCTAGGATTGACCTAGGGTTGACCTAGAGTTGACCAGAGTTGACCAAGGTTGACCAATTGACCAAAAGTCAACTGTAGGCCAACTCTTGACCCTGTTTGACTTTCTTCGACTTGTTTTGACCTGCGATGACTGGTATGACCTAGGGTTAACTTGGTCTGACTTAGATTGACTTGATATAACTTGATTTGACCTAGATTTGACTTGACAGGGCTTAGTGTGACTCAGTGAGACCTAGTTTGATCAAGATTTCATATTATTCATTGTGAATCATTTTTGAACTTGTTTAAACCTAAATTAACGTACAGTATCTCATCTTTAGGTTTCTGATTACCGCTCTGAGCATTGATATACCCTACAGCTCAGGACAGCATGCGAGTACATTCACTGATAGTTTTATTGTCTTGATATCTGCTATATTCGATTCAGTTGTAGTGTCTTACTCGATTCCAGTCACGATAGTTCACGGAGTAGTATACGTTGGATCATGACATGAGATGTTGTTCCTGGATTTTCTTGGTATATATGTACATTTTCTGTCTTATTCCCTGTACTTGTATAGACACCGATTCCTGAGAGGGAGTAGCTATTCTCTTAGGGAATCCCGTGTCATGACGTGTCATGTCCAGGTCCATTATACTACTCGAGGATGGGGAATTATTAGGGGTTATGTGATCAAAGCCCCATGTCACTATTTTGCTTGTGCCACTCTCACCTCACGTAGGGTATAGCAGATACCTCCATGTCCATGTTATCCAGGTTGGCCGGCATGACTTTTCGTTGAGGTTACCTCGGATTGCCGGGCCAAGTGGATAACCCTACCATGATTCCCTTGCCGATCACATAACGCTCTAATAATTCAAGGTACATTTTATATTTACTTATCTTATCATATATCCTGTTCTGTTCTACATTCAGTACTTCCTCACCATGCTATGATATTCAGTTACTCACATGTTCTACATGCCTTTATATTGTACCTTGATTGGAGACTAAGTTCTGCTCGGGGGAAGGGTTACAACCCCGGTCCTTGTTTGGTTTAAGGGTTATAGCTAAGCTTTCGAACGGTTCCCAAGTCTTCATATATCTTTGTCTTGTAGTTCATTATACTGTCTCTTATAGAATTTGTCAATTCACATGGAACTGCTGTTAGTGCTTGTACTTGCTCATTTTCCTGACAGGATACCGTTATGATATATTACAGATGACTCTGAGGCAGACTGCTCGACCTATTATGGGCTCGAGTCAGATGGAGTAGTCCAGGACCGTGGCCTTATAGTAGAGCCACTAGATTGTGTACTCCCGGAGTAGTGTAGCTTAGTTGGGTTGCCTGAACTGCGATCCAGCTAGTATTATCAGACTGTAGCTTCTATATTATATTTTGAGACCCTGTGATGTTGTATATATCTGGGCTTGTGTTGGACACAGGACTTATTTCTTTTTTTTCATCTATCATATGTTTCCTTCTGTGATATCTACCTTAGTTTTATTCTCTAATTGAGACTGTATTGCTATATCATCTCCACTCAGAGTGTATATATTGTACAGGTACCTTTATACTGTTTAGTGTAGTTTTGTAGACAACCTAGACAGCGTTCTACCGCCGATACTGCGGCATAGGCTGGACGTACCCACGTGCTCGTGCCCCTCATAAGGGTGCGGGTCGTGACAAGGGTAAACAAGGTGATAAACGATGAGACAACTAAGGGACTATTTCGGTAACCAAGTTGCAACCCTTAAACCAAATAAGGACCGGGGTTGTAACCCTTCACCTGAACAGAGCTTAGTCTCCAACCGATTATTGACAAGAGTAAAGCATAAGCAAGCATGTCCCAAGATAACCATGTAATGGATCTAAACAAGACTAGACAAGATTGACCCTCATCCATCATTCACGGCCAAGTAATAAGTACGACTTGATACTTTAACTAACTAGGGTTATCACAAGCCTAGTTACTAGCAAGATGCAACGAGATATTCCTACGGCCACAAGCCTTGCAGACTATCCAGGTTATCCAAAAGCAAGTGTAAGAGTTATCAAGAATTATTAGGTGACTTGGAGTGCAACACATGACAGTGTGCATAGTAATTGTTTCATGAAATGCCCCACATGACAGTGGGCTGAAAATGTGCCCTACTCGACGGTAGGCTACAAGTCCATAAGGAAGGCATCCAGATAACGGGATTGCTTATAGCCGAAATATCTCTATCTATATGAGCTACTTGATTTATATAACCATTAGCCTAGCCAGATTCAGTTTGAATTCCTGACCGTGGTACTCAGGAATCCATGTCCTGGACATGAAGCAAGACGAGACTTGTAGCTTGTACAAACATAATCAAGATAAATCATCCACGGTGTCAAGACGAGAGTTACTTATACTTGTTACTTGTCAGAATTACTTGTCAGGAGTGCGCATCGACGGGCCACCATTAAGCTTATCATGTTATGCCAGGTTTACTTGTTACTTGTTAAGAGTGCGCCTCGACGGGCCACTACCAAGAATTTTATGTCAGGTTCGTATTGTCATGTCATGTTCATGTATCATGTCGTGCTCATGGCTAAGTTAATACAAGATATGCCCAAGATTTCACAATCATCTAATCGGGTAGTCACATGTTAGGCTGAGTACAATATGTAAGCAATTAAACATAAAACTACATGCTAAAGATGAACATGTAGGGGGCTAAGGCATGCGGTCATGTCACGACCCGTACCCACTGTGAGGGTATGAGAACGTAACTACGCCCAGCCTACGCCGCAGTGTCGACGGTAGAACGATGTCCTAGGTCTCATGCATCTAACAGTATAAGGCTAAGCAGTTTATACTCCCCGAATGGGGGTGACATAGTAGAATGTAAACTCAATCACATCTAAGGTAGAGCATAATGGAAGATAAATAAAACATAAAATCCAAAAGAGATACAGCAGATAGAAGTCTAAGTGTCTAAGATACATAAACCCAGAAATACATCTCAAAGCTCAAATACAGTAATACATAAATATAACTCAAGACAACTGAAAATAAACTATGAACAAAACCCTAGCTATCTATACAACCTCTACTGTGTCTCCTCTAGGCTAGCAGGCAACCTCCAGGCTATTTGTAAAATTTATCAACAGGTCCAATCAGGACAGGAGCGAGCACAGTACATCTCAACAAATCATAGCAGGTTAGAAAATATAATCATGCAGTAAAGTAAGATACAGGATCTGAAAGAAATACAGTATGTAAACACAGAGAGAGAACTGTAATAGAAATATCTACTATGAGTAGAGAACTAACAGTGGCTAGTGAGTCAGAGTACAATATAAACATGTGAATGATATAGGAGATTCTGGAAACTATACTATGGAGTGATTCTGGGAACTACACTACTTGGATATTATTCACATGTCTACTTCTACTCTCCCGTACCACCAATCAATATACAAAGATCCAACCAGGTTATGTTATAATTCCATGCAAAGGCCCACAAGGGGTGATACATGGATGGCCCATAAATGGGTGATTCTGGGAATGCCCATAAATGGGTGATTCTGGGAATGCCCATAAATGGGGTGATTCTAGGAAGACTCTGTGATCATGAGAGTACATGTCACAAGTGATCGGTGAATCGTGAAGCATAGTGATACACCATGTAAGTGAAACGCACAGAACATGTAGTATACGATGCTCCCTGAGGGGATAACATCTCAAGAGGGGATCCATATAGTACTAATCCGTGTTACCAACGTGACAGCATCAAGTAAAGTAATCTAAAGCAGAAAAATAATTCTAAGCAGGATATAAAATGATCAGAGAATGTACTCGCTTGCTATCTGAATATGCAAAAGAAATATACTGTCCGAGGAGAGGTGTCTGGCTCCTATTTAGAACAGCACAAGTCACAACAAGTCCAAAATGGCAAAATAAAGCTCTACTATGCATTCTACATGATTCTAGGTCATTCTAGGTCAAAGTCAACTCTTGGTCAACTCTGGTCAACCGTACTAGTCAAACTAAGTTAACTAGGCAGTACTAGGTCTAAACCTAGACTAACAAGTCTCATTAGGCCTAACCAAACCTAGACTAACACTCACACAAAATCACAAAGCTACACAAGTTATCAAACACACATTACATATATATTCATATATATTTTTATTACAAGCAAGGTGCATAAAGACAAGGAGTGAGTGATACATGAATGTGGATATGACAATGTGTACATAGCAGTATAATGTGTTCAAGTGTGAGGGGGTTATGTTAGAAGGATAACTTTTAGCAAGGGTTCATTGTGTCACATAGAAGAAATAACATGTAAAGCATAGGTTTAGCATGTGTGTGTGGGTGTTAATCATAACAAAAGGGTTTATTTATACATCAAAGGGTTTACTCATAACAGTAAGTAGGTTTTATGTGTATTCATGCTTGGGGTTACTGTCAACATGTAGAAGGGGGTTTTAACATATGAACATGGTGCTAAGTGCTAATATGGCATCATACATTCCTATCATGTTGGCATTCATATATAGCATACATTCATACTTGATTACGTTACTTACTTACATATGGACACTTGCATACATGTTTCAATACCTTGCATTACCCACATGCTTGAATTTCATCCATTCATTCATGCGTTGCATTCATTCATTCATTCATTCATGCACCTATACATACATATTTGAATACATTATATACTTTCATACATTATATCATTTATGCATACTCTATATTATATTGCATTCTCTTAACACACACACACACACATATATATATACACATGCATACATACATATTTGTACATACAAGGATACACAAAATGCATATGTCGTATAGTAATCTTCTACTTAAAATCAATACTGTACAAATTAAGCATTCATTATATTCCAGGATTAAAGTATGTTATAGATCTTTGTGTTAGCTTTCCGAAACTTTAAACGGATCGCATTTTCGTGTCCGAAAGCTCCCGAAATTGCAAAAATATCGAAACGTGTTCGTCTTTTGTATAGCTGACACTCAAATAATTTTACAGAATATTTTAGAATGAATTTGCTTATTAAAATATATATTTGGAAAGCTAACTTCGATACGGTTCTTTTAAAAAAAGGGAAATAAATCAGAATTTTAAGCTAAAAGTTATGACATTTCTAAGTTGCTATTGCTACTAAAAATGTGGATAAATATTATGACGAATTTAGGTAGTTTGAGACAAAAGAAACACAAGTATATAACATAATATATCAAGAACTCACTCTCTACACTAATATATATATGAGATACTATAGAACACATCTCCAATACAAAAATATGAGATTAAACATGTAATAATTCATTCATACATAACAACAGCACATAGTGTGTCCAAATTTAGGGTTTTCCCACGTGGACACAACCATAACACAAAGGACACTCCTATGACCTCCAAATGGACACGAAATGGACACAAATGAATATACAACCATGGGAGTCATTCCTATGGATTCAAAATATTCCTATATGCATGTAGGGTTGGATAAGAGGAGAGATTATACCTTTCGGAAGAGAGATTCAAAGGAAAATCCTTTCGACACGACACCGACACGTAGAGATTCTAAAAGGACACAAACGAGCTCCGAATCCTCCCAAACTTGGCTAGCACCCTCTAACTATGGAGTAGAGGAGAAACAAAGAAGATTTGGTGTAAGAAGGGGTTGATTTGGAGATGAAATCAATGAAGGTTCATCTCTAAATTAATTTGGGGAAGAACAAGAGAGAGAAAGTGGATGAAAACAAATGAATGAAGGAGTGACTCACTCCTTATCCCCCCCATAGGTGGCTGCCCAAAAATGGTGAGGTGTCCCCTATTTGAATGTCCAAAATGTCCTCCACTAATCTATTTGATTTAAATTAGAAATGGGTTAAAGGTTGAGGTCAATTTAGTCTAGTTTTAAGTCTATAATTAAACTAAACTTATTCATAAATAATTAGTCTAACTACTAACTAAAATTAATATCATGTGGGTCATGCATAACTAGTGTGTGGGTTCCACTAGAGTCAAACTACCCCTCGGGTCCCCGTTTCAAATCGGATTGAGTTGAAATTCGAACCCGACTCAAATAACCCCAAAATAATATCATAAATAATAAAATAAATTTCAACCCCAAAATAATATCATAAATAATAAAATAAATTTTAAAAATATTCAAAAATATAAAATGACAAAAATATCCCTATTTCTGAAAACTGGGGGTGACAAATCTATCCACCTTAAAAAAATTTCGTCCTCGAAATTAAAACAAATCAATCACAGAAAACACATGCAGAAAACAATCTCATTCAAATACTTTTCAAAAAAAATCAGCAATAAAAAATCTCTTTGAGGCACATCAAACATTTGTAAATAAAAACTGATACGTGTCCGATACGGACACAAAACCATCACAAAATCACACATATCAAAGGTCAAAATCAACAATCACCAACGCAATAAATATCAAAATAATTCAAAGAGGTCAAATGCAAAATATCCTTAGGCCAGAAATGACATTAAAATATCCTAATCACATGGTTAGGCTCTAGGTCAAACAGTCTATAGGGTTTCACTAGCAAAACATCAAAATCACAAGTCATGATTTTAAATAGTTTTAAAATGATTTAAAAATTACCAAAAATCATATCATGATTTAAATGTCAAATCAATAATTAAAATTACAAATTTTAAAAAATTACCCTCATTTTAGAAAACTGGGTGTTACAAGTCTACCCACCTTAGAAAAATTTTGTCCTCGAAATTAAAATGTTCATACTCCCTCTAGGTCAAACCCCCACAATCATGTCCCAGAACGTAAACAAATCATACCATCAAAAAGGACGGCATACAGAGTCATGGCATACGGTGGTAGTGAAAGTCTCATCTAGGTATACTAGTAATGCTAACCGAAACGGTCATAGGGTATCAAAACACACAAGCAATCTAGGGTGCTAAACTATAAAAGTTACAGAAATAACAAATAATCAAAACTGTAAGGCAGTCTACCATCCTACATGAAAACTGGTACTCATCAAAAAAATAAAATAAAGATAACCACCAATTATCTATTAAGAGATACTATTCAAGAAAATTAAAATCAAAGTTAAAGAATGAAAGTCAATTGCATGGAATCCAATCACAATATGTATATATAGAGAGTGTGTTAGAGAGGGAAAAGCTAGCATTATGTAAATGTTATGTGGTTCGTGTGTGTATGGGTGTATGTGGATATGTTCATATGGTTAGATAGTAGGCATGTGTATAGGAGGATTTGGATTTCAAGACAATAGCTATCAAGTTACACTACTCATGACATATTGGTTAAACAATCTACAATACACAACCCATTTTCTCATAACATGCATGGCTAACCATATATATATATATATATATATATATATATATATATATATATATATATATATATATATATATATATATATATATATATAGGTAGAGATTTAGTTATGTATCTATATACATTATAACATGTATGCATAAACTCTATATATATCTATACAGGTATATGAACATAACATAGAGAGGAAAGGTTAGGTTTACATGGCAGTGTATACTAAGTTAGGGTGTGTGTGTCCTTGTACAGGGTATAGCTTAGTATTGTAAGGTTAAACCCAGTTTTAGTTCAGCATTTACATACAAAATCTGAAAATAAGCTAACATTTAAACCAGGATAATATTAACATAATGCAGTTTCAGATTTTTAGGGATTTGAAACATCACAACTAACTCAATGCTCCCAACACATCCTAACATGATGGAGATGAAACCCTAATATACTATCCATACATTTATCTATGCACACAGTTCAATATTACATATTAAATCTGAAATTGAACTAAACATTGGAAATCAATGTAAAAAAATGTCAACATGTATTCAGTTTTAGGAGTTTGGAGAAATTCGAACATCAATTTATATCCCTACTTACCATAATGTATATAGCTCAAAATATTACATTTGAAAAAAAATAGCAAATTGAACTAAACATTTGGAATCCAGTATTAAGGGTTAATATGCACACAGTCTCAGATTGGACAAATTCAAACACAAAACTCAACCAAATTTTTTTGAATTGAAACCCTATGTATAACATACATGTGCAGTGATGTAAACATAACTAATAACATGAAACTTATATTTAAATTACGAGTTTAAGCTGGAAAAGCAGAGAACCAAAAATATTGGGGTTTTGACAATTTAAACATCAACAACATATTAATATGTATTTAGATAGGTGGGAAAATCAAGTGTAGCATATATACGTGTCAAGGAAAGAGTCTGTGTCCACTATATATTCTCATGTCCCAATATAAAAATCAAATTCTATATCAAGGACAACATTTAGATTCCTACCAAGATTGCAAAGTAGGTGATTGGTGTAATCAAGACAGTTTTATTATTATTATTATTTAATACAAGAATAATAGAAAGAAAGAAATAACGATAAAATTTGTTTGCTTATTTGTTTAAAAGAAGGAACCCTTTTGAAACCCAGAGCTAAACTATCAAATCCAAGATAAGGTCTAGTAAAAATTATCGATTCATTGTATTATGAAGAAACCCATAGCAAAAAGTTATCCAAGGTTTATAAAAATAGCTAAAGCTACTCCTAAGTTAAATAATGAGAAGCGAAACAAAACAAAACAATTAAAGGACTGAAACAAAAGTAGAGAAAACATGTTCGAAAATTTTTAAGGTACAATCTGATAATCATATGCATCTGTCCAAAATTATGGTAATCTAAATCCTCGTCATACTAGTAAGCAAGGCTACGATAATCATAAAGTCCTCGACTTAGACACATACCTCTAGAATCATGGTATTTAACATTTTTGCATTGCCGCTAGCTTGGCTGCGAAAACCTTAAATTCCCACACCCGAGAAATATATCCAAGTCAGACTATATGTCCTCACCATGCTGGCTAATATGACTGTAGAAGACTAGATCCATAACTTAGATGACCTAGCCCATATAATTTCATCTTGATAAAATTTAATTTAAATCAACAATGGATACCCAAAAATCAAATTTATCAACGAACATCAAGATTCAAAAATGAACAAAAACCCATTAAATCATATAAATACAAACTCAAATTCAACCATAATCCATCAAAATTAAATTCAACAACAGAAAGTAAAGATAAATCAAATCAAGGAAAGAAGAGTTTTCAAATCGAAGTTAAAATAAGATTTTCAAGGGTGGTCCCAGGAATCTCTCAAGGGATCCTAAATGTGATTGAGTACCTTCAAAAATATATCCTAATCTTACTGCAGGCTATAGTGGTACTCTAGTTCGAATACCACTACACAAATACGACCTGCATGGGCCACCACTAAAAACGTGTCACGACCCGCATCCACTGTGAGGGTACGAGAACGTAACTACGCCCAGCCTACGTCGCAGTGTCGGCGGTAGAATGCTGTCCTAGATCTCATGCATCTAACAGTATAAGGCTAAGCAGTTTATACTCCCCGAATGGGGGTGACATAGTAGAATGTAAACTCAATCACATCTAAGGTAGAGCATAATAGAAGATAAATAAAACATAAAATCTAAAAGAGATACAGCAGATATAAGTCTAAGTGTCTAAGATACATAAATCCAGAAATACATCTCAAAGCTCAAATACAGTAATCCATAAATACAACTTAAGACAACTGAAAATAAACTATAAGCAAAACCCTAGCTATCTATACAACCTCTACTGTGTCTCCTCTAGGCTAGCAGGCAACCTCCAAGCTATCTGTAAACTTATCAACAGGTCCAGTCAGGACAGGAGCGTGTATAGTACATCTCAACAAATCATAGCAGGCTAGAAAATATAATCATGCAGTAAAGTAAGATACAGGATCTGAAAGAAATATAGTATGTAAACAGAGAGAGCGAGAACTGTAATAGAAATATCTACTATAAGTAGAGAACTAACAGTGGCTAGTGAGTCAGAGTACAATATAAACATGTGAATGGCATAGGAGATTCTGGAAACTATACTATGGAGTAATTTTGGAAACTACACTACTTGGATATTATTCACATGTCTACTTCTACTCCCCCGTACCCCCAATCAATACACAAGGATCTAACCAGGTTATGTTATGATTCCATGCAAAGGCCCACAAGGGGTGATACATGAATGGCCCATAAATGGGTAATTTTGGGAATACCCATAAATGGGTGATTCTGGGAATGCCCATAAATGGGGTGATTCAGGGAAGACTCTGTGATCATGAGAGTACATGTCACAAGTGATCGATGAATCGTGAAGCATAGTGATACACCATGTAAGTGAAACGCATAGAACATGTAGTATACGATGCTCCCTGAGCGGATAACACCTCAAGAAGGGATCCATATAGTACTAATCTGTGTTACCAACGTGACATCATCAAGTAAAGTAATCTAAAACAAAAAAATAATTCTAAGCAGGATATGAAATGATCAGATAATGTACTCACCTGCTATCTGAATATCCAAAAGAAATGTACTGTCCGAGGAGAGGTGTCTGGCTCCGTTTTAGAACAGCACAAGTCACAAAAAGTCCAAAATTGTAAAATAAAGCTCTACTATGCATTCTAGATGATTCTAGGTTATTCTTGGTCAAAGTCAACTCTTGGTCAACTCTGGTCAATCGTACTAGTCAAACTAGGTTAACTAGGTAGTACTAGGTCTAAACCTAGACTAACAAGTCTCATTAGGCCTAACCAAGTCTAGACTAACACTCACACAAAATCATAAAGCTACACAAGTTATCAAACACACATTACTTATATATTCATATATATTTTTATAACAAGCAAGGTGCATAAAGACAAGGAGTGAGTGATACATGAATGTGGATATGGCAATGTGTACATAATAGTACAATATTTTCAAGTGTGAGGGGGTTATGTTAGAAGGATAACATTTAGCAAGGGTTCATTGTGTTACATAGAAGAAATAACATGTAAAGCATAGGTTTAGCATGTGTGTGTGGATGTTAATCATAACAAAAGGTTTTATTTATACATCAAAGGGTTTACTCATAACAGTAAGTAGGTTTTATGTGTATTCATTCTTGGGGTTACTTTCAACATGTAGAAGGGGGTTTTAACATATGAACATGGTGCTAAGTGCTAATATGGCATCATACATTCCTATTATGTTGGCATTCATATATAGCATACATTCATACTTGATTACGTTACTTACTTACATATGGATACTTGCATACATGTTTCAATACCTTGCATTACCCACATGCTTGCATTTCATCCATTCATTTATGCATTGCATTCATTCATTCATTCATTCATGCACCTATACATATATATTTGAATACATTATATACTTTCATACATTATATCATTTATGCATACTCTATATTATATTACATTCTTTTAACACACACACATATATATACACATGCATACATACATATTTGTACATACAAGGATACACAAAATGCATATGTCGTATAGTAATCTTCTACTTAAAATCAATATTGTACAAATTAAGAATTCATTAAATTCTAGGATTATAGTATATTATAGATCTTTGTGTTAGCTTTCCGAAACTTTAAACGGATCGCATTTTCGTGTCCGGAAGCTCCCGGAATCGCAAAAACACCGAAACGAGTTCGTCTTTCGTATAGCTGACACTCAAATAATTTTACAGAATGTTTTAGAACGAATTTGGCTTATTAAAATATATATTTGGAAAGCTAACTTCGATATGGTTCTTTTAAAAAAAAAAGAAAGATAAATTAGAGTTTTAAGCTAAAAGTTATGACATTTCCAAGTTGCTATTGTTACTAAAAACGTGGATAAATATTATGACGAATTTAGCTAGTTTGAGACAAAAGAAACACAAGTATATAACATAATATATCAAGAACTAACTCTCGACACTAATATATATATATATATATATACATGAGACACTATAGAACACATCTCCAATACAAAAATATGAGATTAAACATGTAATAATTCATTCATACATAACAACAACACAAAGTGTGTCTAAATTTGGGATTTTCCCACATGGACACAACCACGACACAAAGGACACTCCTATGACCTCCAAATGGACACTAAATGGACACAAATGGAGATACAACCATGGGGGTCATTCGTATGGGTTCAAAATATTCCTATATGCATGTAGGGATAGATTAGAGGAGAGATTATACCTTCCGGAAGAGAGATTCAAAGAAAAATCCTTCCGACACGATACCGACACATAGAGATTCTAAAAGGACACAAACGAGCTCCGAATCCTCCCAAACTTGTCTAGCACCCTCTAACCATGGAGTAGAGGAGAAATGAAGAAGATTTGATAGAAGAAGGGGTTGATTTGGAGATGAAATCAATGGAGGTTCATCTCTAAATTAATTTGGGGAAGAACAAGAGAGAGAAAGTGGATGAAAATAAATGAATGAAGGAGTGACTCACTCCTTATCCCCCCCATAGGTGGCTGCCCAAAAATGGTGAGGTGTCCCCTATTTGAATGTCCAAAATACCCTCCACTAATCTATTTGATTTAAATTAGGGATGGGTTAAAGGTTGAGGTCAATTTAGTCTAGTTTTATGTCTCTAATTAAACTAAACCTATCCATAAATAATTAGTCTAACTACTAACTAAAATTAAATCATGTGGACTAAAATTAATATCATCTGGGCCATGTCTAACTAGTGTGTGGGTTCCACTAGAGTCAAACTACCCCCCAGGTTCCCGTTTTAAGTCGGATTGAGTTGAAATTCGAACCCGACTCAAATAACCCAAAAAAATATCATAAATAATAAAATAAATTTCAACCCCAAAATAATATCATAAATAATAAAATAAATTTTAAAAATATTCAAAAATATAAAATGACAAAAATACCCATATTTTTGAAAACTGGGGGTAACAGGTCAAGACTCATGCGGCCAAGCATGCAGTCCGTATGACTTCATGCGGCCAGGGGTCTGCGGCCAAGCATGCAGTCTGCAGGACTTCATGTGTAAAACCCCTAAATTTCTACTATAATTTTTTTATAAATATGGTATTGATTTTTGTACTTCGTATTTGTACGTCGCGTACGAGTTTGCGTTTCATAAATTTCTCGTCAAGTGCGAATAAGTACGAAGTACATATTTTTATAAAACATTTTAATTATATAGATATCGAAAATATTTCAAATAATAGACGATAAATATTTTATATTGCTTGAAGTTGTAAATGCGTCGCGCCGAAGATTGCCAAACTTTATTTTTATTTAAAAAAAGACCATTTTATTGTATGGTACAAGTATAACTTGTAGTTTAGAAAAATTATGTTTTATGTAAGTATTATTTTTGCATGCGAGTGTATATATATTTATATTTTTAAAATTAATTATTATCATTAATATATTATTTCGAATAAAGTATATTAAATATGGGTTGATTTAATATGTAATTAGTTATGGTGATTTAAGTTGGAAAAAAATATTAAGTTATTTAAATACAATTTAAATTAGAGGTAGAATCTATCTACATTAGATTATATTTAATTGAGTTACTTTTAAATCAATTTGAATTAAATAGTGGAAAATCTAAGGGAAATTAAAACTCTTCTTAGTCCTTATCTAGATAAGACTTTTGTAAACCCCCTAATTTTTCAAAATAAATATTTGTGAAATTTTTGGATTTTTTAAATAACTATTTATTGACTTATTATATAATTTGTATTATTTTACATATATTTAGTATAGTGTTCATTAGTGAATTTAGTATAAAAATATATAAAACTATTTTTCAAGTATATTAAGGATCTAAACTATATTATACAATTTTTTTCAAAATTTTAGAATTTATTTCATAACTTTTATTACTTTTTACATGTTAGTTTTATTGTACACTATTTACATAATATAGAATAAATGTCAAATTAGTATTAAATATTTCAGCTTGTATAAATGAGATTAGATGAAGGTTGTTTAAATAAATTTTTAACTCTATTTATTATCTATGGTAATTTTAAATAATGTTATAGATAATTTAGATAAATATGAACTATATTTTAAGTTAATCATAATCCTAAGTTTAATAGGAAAGCATCCCTATCTATATTATATCATAACAAAGTAACTTCTATCAATTTAAATCAAATTCTATCTAATTTAGGAGATAAATCTGAAATAAATACCTATATAAACCCAATACATCCCCTTCTATCAGCCATAATTCGAAAGTATTTTGAGTCCAATAGAAACTCTAAAATTCGTTATTAGAATTAAGCCCCGCTTTTTAGCAGCAAGAGCAACTTGGAACGACGATATCTCCTAGCTCCAAACTCCGTTTCGTCTCCAGTTTTTTTAAAAGAAGCGTATCGAGGTAAGATTTCCCAAAAAATATTTTAATAGACAAAATTCGTTCTATAAATTTCTGCAAAACTGTTTGAGTATCTAGTGTCCAAAAAATAAACATGTTTCGGTATTTTTGCGATTTCGAGAAATTCCGGAAACGAAAGTGCGATCTGTTTAGTTTTTTTGGAAGAAAGATACGAAAACCTATACCATATCCTAACTTTAGAATTCATTAAATAAATGTAATAGGTGCAGTATCAATAGATAATAGACTATTTTTAGCATCCGAAGTTGTTCCTACACCTTACTCTTTGTGCGTCGTTGTTGATTCGTCGCCAGGACATCATCTTACATCGCTCGAACATTAGGCAAGATACCTTGCCATCTTTATTGCTTACATTTATTTTCATCTTATTATTCAGTTATTGTATAATTTCTTTACTTTTATTTTAGTTATTTATTTTCCCTCTTGTATATGGGCCTAGAGTTAAGAGACTACCGTCAATGTAATGCATCTCATTAACTTGTCACAATTGAATCACGAGATGTGTGTGAGTTGAGAGTACATATAGAGGTCACATGCATGTTGGCTGATCCCCTATGCACATGCATAGGAATAACTGACAATAGATGCATGTTAGAAGACTTGATAGTTATTAGGTATAAAATAGTGTTGTGGAAGTGACACGTGTTGGCACGTCGTGGTTACGTCGCACATATAGTATCATTGGGGGAAGGGGACAGCTACTAGCGTAGGGGCAATATTTACTTTTTATACACATTTATGGGTTGATAGTGACTCGGATGAGCGCTACTTATTGCCCGGCCGATAGTGTCTTGGATGAGCGCTACTTGACGGCCACTCTTTATTACTTGCGTGATCCTACGGCCCATGCGTAAAACGTTGTCCTCAAAGTGCATATCACATAGATGGTTAGGGACCCTGTTGTGTTGTAGATTTATAGTATTTATTTATACAGTTATACATGGCATGTTCTTCATGTATCTTGTTACGTCCTTCTGAGGACCTGGTGATCTCTCCAGGTGTGTGCTTTTGTAATATTTAGCAGGTGCTCTAGCCAAGGCCATGACATACTCTTTCTTCGAGGATGATTGCACTGAGATCGTCTTCGTATCGTTCAACAAATTTCCTTCATTCCTATGTATTTCTCTTTTTAGTTGGTAGTGGATTTGTCTCCGCCCAACATTTTGTACAATGACATTTATGAATTGATCTTATGATATATTTATTTGTGGATGGGATTAGTTTTATGGTTACTGTATTTTACAGCTTATGTGTACATACAAAGTTTTCATATATTGGAGTATGCTTCATATGTATACAGCTGGCATGACTACGTACTTTGTCCTAAATATTTTGGAACTGGGGCATTACATATTTTTGTAGTGACCTATGCAGGTTAAGTTTATCACTTCGGTTACGTTATTATGCCGATGTGAGCCTGCAGATAGGATTAGAGTTTAGGATCTCATACATATACTTGACATTCTTTCTTGACTCCAAACTTTGAACTCTCGTTTACCTCCCTTGATTGCATCTTGTTTGACCCCTTTCTACCGTGAATCCTTACTTTCTCGTACTTAATGTCGGTTAGGAAGATTACTACACTAGTATATGCTCATAGGTCAAACACGTGACTAGAAGGATTACATTCACAATTAGTATATATTGAGATCATATTTAAGATATAGAGGAATTTATTTTTCTAAAAGTATGATCTTAAGGATTAGTTAATTCTATGTTGGGTAGTAGCAATATTACCAACTTTGAGGACAGAGAGAATTTTATCTTGAGACTACTAGGAGTATTCACCAAAGGATTGATAGAAGATTGAGTAAAATCTTTAATTTTGAAGATTTAGAAAATATTTATGATTTTGGGTTATAGCTATTTATATCTTTTGAGGATATAAATTGATTTGAGAACATTTTTAAATTTCGAACTATTTTATATGATCTATGATTGATAAATTTATTTAGATTTTGAGTTTAATATTTCAATTGTACAAAAATCTTTAAATTTTGTCGCATAATTCACGATTGATAAGATTATCTAAATCTTGAGTTTAAAGTTTGGATTTATTATATTACAATTTTGTGGAAACTTTATTAAGAGATATGATAAAGCTTATTTTAAGATTGATTAGAGGAATCTAAATTTTTTAAGTTATGATGGATGAGCTCAACCGACTAGAGAATAAGAAAGTTTAGTTTTTGCATATTGGAGGAAAAATATATGTATATTTTGTCATACTAAGGGTTATCTTAGGGTTATTAAAGACTTGAATTATTTTTATGATTATGCTTGAATATCGTAGTTTATGTCAAGCTCGGAAATACATATTGGGAACTCAAATTTTCAGATTTAATCTTATCTTTATAGAGAACCAAGAAGCAGGCAATGTCACCATAATGAGATAGAGGTACTCTACATTCCATCCATGACCAAGATAGTTGTATATACACAAGTACAGTTAGTCTTTGACCAAACCATGTGACTATATCTCAATTTTGACTTACTCAACCTTTCTCCAAATCCAGATCTTTTATTGTGACCTTCTAACCGTTTAAAATTTGAGAAATAATTTAATCGTTCCCTGACTGTATCCACCTAGGAGACTATCTTCTCTCTGAAAACTGTGTCCCTAAATTATTTTACTAGATTCCTTAATTAATTTTATTTCATGCTTCAACTTGATCTCCTTTAATGTTTGTGCATTAATTGTCACTTCATGGACTCCCACTTTCTATTTTAGACCTTTTTGTGTCCTTTACCGTGACTTTGATATTTGGAGTGTAATACTAGCTGTTACCTTCCAACAAATTTTATATGTAAGACCTAGACGAGCTCACCTTCATGCAGGTATATCATGTCCCACTCAAACACGTCCCTTGGTACTTTATTTGTATGATATAACTTTTGGGTCATAAAGACTAGACTATAACCTTTACCATGATACCGATATATTTTTCGACCAAGTATAGGGTGTAATGCTCCGCTCCGCACGAGGCATTTGGTTAGCTTGTTGGATAGGATCAGAATGTTGGACCGTGACTTATGTTGGAGATCAGGAGAATTGAGACTGATGCAGTCTTTCTTAGCTGGCTAGACGGAATGGGTATTGGAACGTGGCTCGCTGGTGGAGCTACGCTTAGTGGGATTGGAGCAGGAAGACCGTTATATAAGGCAAGTGGAACTGTCCTCCTTCCTCCTTATTCCTGCATGCTTAATAAATGGAATAATGTGATACTATAAATTGTCCCTAAATGTCCCTTGTTTTGGATGCCGAATAATAGAGATGCTTATGTTAAGAATTATTGAACTGCTGAATGAATCACACTCGAACTGCTAATACGACTTGATGCTTGAAATGAATTGATAACGCCCCTTCGGTTAATAATGTATAAGCAATGAATACTTGAGTAATGAGATGCTACGAGAATGATACATGAGTAACGAACTGGCTATGCTATTAACACAAAGAATTGAATGAAACACTAGAATCATGTATATTCTGCATAACTGTTGCTGTTGCTTGCTCCCTTATAAGCAATGAAAGAAAGAATACTGTCCCTATGATATGAATGAAATGATGCAGGTCCTATCAATATGAATGAAATGTTATTTATTCCTCTTAGAAAGGAATGATATGAGAAATGTTGCAATGATTGATGCAATGAGAAATGATGAGGCTTGGGATCATTGAGATCACCAAGTGAACAGGTGGAAATATTGGAAAGATGAGATGATGAACTGTTGTCTTTTCTTATCTTATTATTATATAATGCGACTTCGAACACGATCGGGTCGGACACGCATTCGCACGACCATAGACGTACTTGTATACAAGGATTTTCTCGAACGGTACCTGCGGCGGTGGGATCGAGTCGGCCTAGGAGGAATTAGTGCTTTGGTAGCACGGTATTGGGATCCTCATTCGGGCTCGCAATCTGGTGAAGGAAACATCCCATACCTTATGAAGTCCTATATGGCACGTCGACATGGTGCACAACCACCAGTGGTCATGTAGTCAGGATGCATGCTAATGAATGTTTTGTGCAGACAGAGTAAGAATATCATATTATCCTGTATTTTATGCAGGTACGAGGGAGTCGGCTATTGGTAAGAAATCACTTAAATGTGATAATTCAATATATGTGTTAAATTAAGTATGCTAGAAAGATGCCATGCTATAATCATTGCTTAAACATAACATATATGCTATGTGATGCTTGAAGTGAGAACTATTATAACATGTTTAAGATGTTAATGTTAACGATGCCTCAATGATGTCTTTTCATGATAATACTTAGTATGCCTCAATGATGCCTTTGCATGATAACACCAAGAATGCTAAAATGATATGTCCATATGAATGCTATTAAGAATATGTTTACATGCTTCACTCTGATTATTACCCATGAACTGTAAACTGATGCTAGGCCCCAAATAGAAAGATCATTCTAATAAATGCTTGCTTAAATGATCACTTAAATGTTGGTTTATGCAAGTGGGTTGGATTCTGCTTGCCAGTACATAGATGATGTGCTGACCCACGTTTTATGGGCAGGTGCTCGTGCTTGAGATGTTCTACACACGAAGATTGGCTTTATTGGTCCTGCGGCATCGAAGATTTATTGGGCATACAGAAGCTCTCCTTGCACAAGATGATGTCTTCTGTTTATAAAGGGCATAATGTATGGAACATTGTAATTAGTTGTACCAGTGAGATTGTAAGCCAAGTCAGTGTATCGAGTTGTACTCCAATGTATTCAAGTATCAAATGTAAGCTGTATAGCATTGTTCAGCTGGCTTTCAATGTAAAGTGAGATATGTTGTAAGCATTGTATTTCAATACAAGTCTTGTACTCTTCTTCGATTATCAATAAAGAGAATAAAGTTCTATATGTCTCTGTGTGACTTCAAGTTGTCCTTTATCTCCGCTGCTATAAAGAAACTGATGTGTTTCTATTCAATCAGAAAGATTGTCCTCACTAAATTCAACTTGTCTGCTTCTGACGCTGCGATGTGTTCCTACCTGAAGATTATCGATTATGTACCATCTTTGCCTTGTACAAGTACAATACCAGACTTGTACGGCATCACGCCCAAGCGAGGACGATCGATTCCAAGAGATAATTATGTGATTAAATGACTCTATGAATCGGGGCGTGACATAGGGACTCAACCTCGACTCAATTCTTTCGATCCGATATGTGATTTTGTTCTACTTAATTCCTTAAATGCTTAACTTTGTGCTTTATCTTGATTGCTTGACCCATTGTCCCATCACACTACTAGTTTAACTCTTGTAAGTTGGGTAAAATATCTCATGACCTAACAAACCTTTGTCCTTGTGACCCATATTGATGAGTTTACTTAGACTATAGAATTCAGAGGACCCTAACTTATCTAGTCAACCAAGCCATAGATAAGAAAATATTAGGATGACTGCATAAGCCCAAACTTCGGGCAAGACTTAGATTTTAATGGATCTTCGACTATTTAATTTCCTTCATTAGTATTCATTACTTATATTTTAACTATCTTATGATGCTAATTTAGCGTTAGTTTTGCAAGCTTATTTTTTTACCGAGCTTGTTCATGACATATGGATTATTGGTGACGCCCACTAATACATTGTCTAATCAGAACTGGTGCATGATGGTCTGATCAACCTAGTGCACTTTGGTTCGCTTCTCATATATTGTTCGACGTGAATGGAGACATAGTTAAACTTGGCCTGTAGAATTCCATCCGCGACTGCCTTGGCAATTCATTTTAAAAAAATTCAATCGTCTTTGAACCACTTATTCGTATTTGATAATATCTTCTTCGAACACTTTATTATTTTTGACTTTTGCCTATATTAGAAAGACGAACACTCGTACTTGATGTCCCCTTAGTTGCCCACCATCTATTGCCAAGATAGTTAACCACTGACCAACCAATATGACTATATCCCCGTCTTGAGTTACCTTTTTCCTCTACCCTAGATTCATTATCGCAACCTTCTAATCGTTCTTGAAACTTGAAAATGATTCAAATCATTTCCTTAACCATACCTTAAACCTAGACGACTATATTCGCTCAAGAAACCATCTCTCCTAAATGTCTAAATTATTCTCTTTGACCTACTCAATTCATTTCTATTCTCTAATTCGTGTTATCATAAATTTATTACCTTTACTAGCGACCCTTCTTCAATTCCATAACCATGATGTATTTTCACAGATATCAAAATCACGATCGTCCAATGCATGTTTGTTTTGAAATTCGTTTCTTCGCCTCATCTAAAAAAAATTTAATCGTATTTCGGTATTTATGAACTCTTTCTATCTCCCCTACCCTAGCTATTCCTAAATTTCGAGAATAAAATTCTTGTAAGTTGGGTAGGATGTAAAACCCTTAAATTTCTATTACGATGTTTTTTATAAATATGGTATTGATTTTTGTACTTCGTATTTGTATGTCACGTATTACATTTCGTAAGTTTCTCGTCAAGTACGAATAAGTGCAAAGTACATATTTTTATAAAATATTTTAATTATATAGATGTAGAAAATATTTCAAATAATAGACGATAAATATTTTATATTGCTTGAAGTTGCAAATGTGTCGTGCTGATGATTGCCAAACTTTATTTTTGTTTTAAAAAACTATTTTATTTTATGGTACAAGTATAACTAGTAATTTAGAAAAACTATGTTTTATGTAAGTATTATTTTTGCATGCGAGTGTATATATATTTGTATTTTTGAAATTAGTTATTATCATTAATATATTATTTTGAAAAAAATACATTAAACATAGGTTGATTTAATATGTAATTAATTATGGTGATTTAAGTTGGAAAAAATATTAAGTTATTTAAATACAGTTTAAATTAGAGGTAGAATCTATCTACATTGGATTATATTTAATTCAGTTACTTTTAAATCGATTTGAATTAAATAGTAAAAAATCCAAGGGGAATTAAAACTCTTCTTAGTCCTCATCTAGCTAAGACTTTTGTAAACCCCCTAATTTTTTAAAATAAATATTTGTGAAATTTTTGGATTTTTAAATAACTATTTATTGACTTATTATATAATTTATATTATTTTACATATTTTAGTATAGTGTTCATTAGTGAATTTAGTATAAAAATATATAAAGTTATTTTTCTAGTACATTAAGGATCTAAACTATATTATGCAATTTTTCTCAAAATTTTAGGATTAATTTCATAACTTTTATTACTTTTTGCATGTTACTTATATTGTACACTATTTACATAATATAGAATAAATGTCAAATTAGTATTAAATATTTCAGCTTGTATAAATGAGATTAGATGAAGGTTGTTTAAATAAATTTTTAACTCTATTTATTACCTACAGTAATTTTAAATAATGTTATAGATAATTTAGATAAATATGAACTATATTTTAAGTTAATCATAATCCTAAGTCTAATAGGAAAGCATCCCTATCTATATTATATCATAACAAAGTAACTTCTATCAATTTAAATCAAATCCTATCTAATTTAGCAGATAAATCTGAAATAAATACCTATATAAACCAAATACATCCCCCTTCTATCAGCCATACTTCAAAATTATTTTTAGTCCAATAGAAACTCTAAAATTCGTCATTAGAATTTAGTCCCGCATTTTAGCAGCAAGAGCAACTTGGAACGACGATATCTCCTAGCTCCGAACTCCGTTTTGCCTCCAGTTTTTTTTTAAAAGAAGCGTATCGAGGTAAGGTTTCCAAAAACATATTTGAATAGACAAAATTCGTTCTATAAATTTCTACAAAACTGTTTGAGTATCTAGTATCCAAAAAATAAACGTGTTTAGGTATTTTTGCAATTTCGGGAGATTCCGGAAACGAAAATGAGATCCGTTTAATTTTTCGGAAAAATGATACAAAAAACTATTCTATATTCTAAATTTAAAATTTATTAAATAAATGTAATAGGTGCAGCATTAATTATAATTAGGAAATAGACTATTTTCAGCATCCGAAGTTGTTCCTACACCTTCCTCTTTGTGCGCCGTTGTTGATTCGTCGCCAGGACATCGTCTTACATCGCTCGAACATCAGGTAAGATACCTTGACATTTTTACTGCTTATATTTATTTGCATCTTATTATTCAGTTATTGTATAATTTTTGTACTTTTATTTTAGTTATTTATTTTCCCTCTTGTATATGGGCCTAGAGTCAAGAGACTACCGTCAATGTAATGCATCTCATTAATTTGTCACGATTGTATCAAGAGATGTGTATGAGTTGAGAGTACATATAGAGGTCACATACGTGTTGGTTGATCCCCCATGCGTATGCGTAGGAATAACTGTCAATAGATGCATGTTAGAAGACTTGACAGTTATTAGGCATAAAATAGTGTTGTGAAAGTGACACGTGTTGGGGCATCATGGTTACGTCGCACATATAGTATTATTGGGGGGAGGGGACAACTACTAGCGTAGGGACTACATTTACAATTTACATACATTTATGGGTTGATAGTGACTCAGATGAGCGCTACTTGCTGCCTGGCCGATAGTGTCTCGGATGAGCGCTACTTGACGGCCACTCTTTATTACTTGCGTGATCCTACAGCCCCTGCATAGAACATTATCCTCAAAGTGCATATCACATAGATGGTTAGAGACCCTGTTGTGTTGTAGATTTGTAGTGTTTATTTATGTAGTTATACATGGCATGTTCTTCCTGTATCTTGTTACGTCCCTCTGAGGACCTGGTGATCTCAACAGGTGTGTGCTTTTGTGATGTTTCGCAGGTGCTCTAGCCAAGGCCATGACATACTCTTTCTTCGAGGATGATTGCACTGAGATCGTCTTCGCATCGTCCAACAAATTTTCTTCATTCCTATGTATTTCTCTTTTTAGTTGGTAGTAGATTTGTCTCCGCCCAACATTTTGTACAATGACATTTATGAACTGATCTTATGATATATTTATTTTTGGATGAGTTTAGTTTCATGGTTACTGCATTTTACAGCTTATGTGTATATACGAAGTTTTCATATATTGAAGTATGCTTCGTATGTATACAGCTGGTATGACTACGTACTTAGTCCTAAATATTTTAGGACTGGACGTTACATATTTTTGTGGTGGCCCATGCAGGTCAAATTTATTACTTCGGTTACGTTATTGTACCGATGTGAGCCTGCAGATAGGATTAGAGTATAGGATCTCATCCATATACTTGACATTCTTTCTTGACTCCAAACTTCGAACTCTCGTTTGACTTCCTTGATTGTATCTTGTTTGACCCCTTTCTATCGTGAATCTTTACTTTCTCGTGCTTAATGTCGATTAGGAAGATGACTACACTAATATATGCTCATAGGTCAAACACATGACTAGAAGGATTACAATCACAATTAGTATACATTGAGGTCTTATTTAAGATATAGAGGCATTTATTTTTCTAGAAGTATGATCTTAAGGATTAGTTAATTCTAAGTTGGGTAGTAGCAATATTACCAACTTTGAGGACAGAGAGAATTTTATCTTGAGACTACTAGGAGTATTCACCAAAGGATTGATAGAAGATTGAGTAAAATCTTTGATTTTGAAGATTTAGAAAATATTTATGATTTTGGGTTATAGCTATTCATATCTTTTGAGGATATAAATTGATTTGAGGAAAATTTTAAATTTTGAACTGTGTCATACGATCTATGATTAATAAATTTATTTAGATTTTGAGTTTAATATTTCAATTGTGAATAAAGAATATGTAAATTTTGTCGCATAATTCACGATTGATAAGATTATCTAAATCTTGAGTTTAAAGTTTGGATTTATAATACTGCAATTTTGTGGAAAATTTATTAAGAGATATGATAAAGCTTATTTTGAGTTTGATTAGAGGAATCTAAATTTTTTTAAGTTATGATGGATGAGCTCAACTGACTAGAGAATAAGAAAGTTTAGTTTGTGCATACTGGAGGGAAAATATATGTATATTTTGTCATACTAAGGGTTACCTTAGGGTTATTAAAGACTTGAATTATTTTTATGATTATGCTTGAATATCGTAGTTTATGTCAAGCTCGGAAATACATATTGGGAATCCAAATTTTGGGATTAAATCTTATCTTGATAGAGAACCAAGAAGCAGGCAAGGTCACCCTAATGTCACGACCCACACCCTAAAGTAAGGGCACGAGAAATGGGTAAGTCCAGCCTACGCCGCAGTGTCGGCGGTAGAACGCTGCCCTAGGTCAATCATCTAACAATATAAGGTACCTATACAGTATATACACACCGAATGGAGGCGACATAGAAGAATACAGTCTCGATCACATCTAAGACAGAAACGATAAGATAGATATGAAATCCACAGAGATACAACCAGATAGAAGTCTAAGTGTCTAAGATAATACAAATCCAGATAACATCTCAAATCTCAAAAACAGTAATCCATAGAGTGTAAATACAATGAAAAGACATCCTAGACTAAAGGAGTGTCATCCACTGCTAAGGGGTCCTGCTGCTGGTCCAGGTCACAGCAATCCTCTAGGGTACTCCCATAATAGGTAGTATAGAGCGCCTCGTCCTCATCCTCTGTAATATTTTCAATAGGTCCAGTCAGGACAGGAGCAAGCACAATACATCTTAACAAATCATAACAAAGTTAGGAAATATAAACATGCTAGAGAGTAAATTACATGAATCTGAAGAACAATATAATGTAAAAGAGAGACTGTAAGTAAATAGCTACAATATATATAGAGAACTAATCAGTGCTAGTGATTCAGAGTACCAAATGAACATGTGAACAGCTGGAGGGTAATTCATGACTATACTAAAGAGGTGATTCATGACTATACTACTTTGGAAATTATTAATTTCTATATTCAAATTCTACTCCCCCATCCCCAATAAATACACAAGGATCCAGTCAAGTTACATTAAGATTCATGACTATACTACTGGCCCATAAAGGGTGATTCAAGAGTGATTCATGAATAGATTCGTGAAGGCCCTGTAATTCATGAGAGTACAGGAATAAAAAGCTGATACACGAAGATTCATGATAATAGAAGCATGAGATACATGATGTAAGTGAAACACACGAGACATGAGTATCTGATGCTCCCGAGGGGGATAACATCTCATGAAAGGATCCATATAGTACTAATCCGTGCTACCAACGTGTCAACATCAAGTAAAATAATCTAAACCAGGAAATATAATCCTAAACAAGATATGAAATGATCAGAGAATGTACTCGCCTAGTATCTTGAATATCTGAAGAGAATATACTGTACGATGAGGGGTGTCTGGCTCCTATAGAATAGTACAAGTCACTACATGTCTAAAATAGTAAAATAGACTGCTACAATGCATCTACATGATGTTTGGGGTCAATCTAGGCTAAAGTCAACCTTTGGTCAACTCTAGTCAACTACACTAGTCAAACTAGGTCAACTAGGTCAAGCTTAACCCAAACAAGTCTCAATAAGCCTAGCCAGCCTATTCTAGTAAGCACACACCATCACAAGGTCATACAAGTCTATCTACACCAATCCACATATGTATACATAACATATACCATAGGCTATCTCATAGGAATATATCCCTGTAGAAGCATGGAAAATATTGCTTTTTGTCCCACATCGGAAAGGAGAAGAAGAAAGGGCTCACTCCATTCTATAAATAGAGCCCCCTTTCCTCCTTTGAAAAGGGCACCAACTTCTCTTCCCTCCTTCCAACTTGGACTTTTTCTACCACGCACCTTCGGGTGCTAAGTCGAAGAAGTCTAGGGCAGCGCGGGCTCGTCGAGCTCAGTCAGCTGTCCCAACCTCTGACCATCAGAGCGCCCCGCTAACTGTTAAAGCGGGCCTCTGATAGAAAGTTGTAAACATGATACCTACGCACTCGTGTGCTCGGGATACCCGAGCCTACAAAACGAGTACAAAGGTTGACCGAGATGTCCTTGACTTGCGAGATGTGATCCTTCACAAGCGCAAGGAAAGAAAGGGATTCTCTATGCCGCTCGAATTTAACTTGGAGCCTCATGTGGCTAAAAATCCAGAAAGCTTCATGCAGCCCAAAAGCAGCAGGGGGCCTTAGGCGGCCCAAAATCAACATGAAAGCCCATGCGGCTCAGCCAGAAGGAGCCTCATGCGGCTCAGAAACTCATGCGGACCGAAAGTCTTCTAGAGCCTCATGCAGCTCGGATAAGCTCTATGCGGCTACGACTCTTCATGCTGTCCGGTCATGACGACTCTTCATGCGGCTCGAGTACGAAGATTCTCATGCGACTCGAGTATGGAGATGCTCATGCGGCTCGGTCGTGACGACTCTTCATGCGGCTTGGTCATGACGACGCTCATACGGCTCGAGTATGAAGACTCTCATGCGGCTCGGTCATGACGACTCTCATGCGGTTCGGGTATGGAGACTCTCATGCGGTTCGGGCACGACGACTCTCATACGATTTGAGTGTGATGACTTTTATGCGGCTCATGAGCACACAGTTGGGACACGTGGCTGGACACATGTCAAAAGCTGATCATATCTCAATAATTTAGATCTACTGCAATCAAAGTAATCTCTATATTGGGTCGAATCCCAATAATCATAACAAACATTAGGGACACGTGGCAGAGAATGATTCAGATTTATTCATTCAGATTTGCAGACGTCAACAAATCATCATGATGCAGATTTGTTGCAATCAGCTTTAATTACTCATTGGATTCGGCGTAATCTACATTAATGACCCAGATTCAATACATTCAGGATCAATGGCCCAGATTGATTAATCAAGAAGCCGTCGACTTTTGAGAATGGACAATCATTGCAAACACTAATGAGGCCCTCACTTTTATAAATAGCAGGGTGTCATTCCCTTGCAAAAAAAAAGAAAAAAAGAGGAGATTCTCTGATAAAAAAAAGAGAAACGCAAACAGAGAGAGAGACATACAGAGAAAAAAGAGCATTTCCTCAACGCCAAGCAGTTCTTCCCCGGAGTCAAGGCTGCATCCGATCGTCCAAGGAGTAAGGCAGAGCTGCCGTCGCTTTCCCGAGCCTCTATCGTTACCTCCCCAGAATCTAAAATAAATAATTGTACTTAGATTGCAGTACCTAGGCTTTCGTCCCTAGGCTTTCTTTGTACAAGCGAGTTTGTATTGTGAAGTAAAAGTCCAGTCCTTCGATAATTGTTCTGTCCTTTTATATTTCATGGCAAACACGATGGCGACTCTGCTGGGGTCAAACTTGTCCACGACTGAGGAGTTGGTGACGCAATCGGATGCAGCCAAACTTGGCTCCACGCAACATAAGATGGTCGTCCGCTTCGACCAACAGGCGTTTGAAGAAATACTCTTCGACGGGAGCGCTGGCCCGGTCCAGAAGCAAACCCGCACAGAAAAGGCTCGCAGGGAGTGGAGGCCAAAATCCTTTGCTCCTCCCCAAGCCTTGGACGGAGTACTCTCTGCTACCCAAGACGGCAAAGGCGATTCTCATGCGGCCCCACTCCAAGCCATAGAGGACTGTGCTGTCCCCATATCCGGCAGAGGAAACCACTACCACTACTAAAATACCCCATATTAGCGACGTTAGAATACGTCGCTAAATGAGGAAAATCCGTCGCTAAACCTAAACTACGACGGATTTAGCGACGAAAATTTGACGTCGCGTAATGGCTTGTCGCAGATGACCAATTCGTCGCAGTTCGTCGCTATTTGCGACGTAAGCTAACTTGTCGCTAGACGTCGCAAAATTAGCGACGTCTAGCGACTATAGAGTATGTCGCCAGATTGGCGACGTAGGGCGACAACTTAGCGACGCATTGAACTTTAGATATGATGACATGGCATGTCAGCCACGTCAGCACGTTAGCGACGTCTAGCGACAAAGTTATCGACGTCCGCACTTTAGCGACGTCTGGCGACAAAGATATGATGATATCCCACGTCAGCACTTTAGCGACGTATAGCGACATCACGTCGCAAGTTAGCGACGTATAGCGACGTTCACTCTCCGTCGCTAGACGTCGCAGAACGTCGCTATACGTCGCAGATTGTATAAAAAAAATTATAAAAAAAATAATTGCTATTTTTGTTATGCTGTGTGTTTGTGTTTACAGTGTGTGTGAAGTGCAGTGTTCGAACCATCGACAGTTTCGCTTACTGTTCTATATTTTATCTTGGATAGAAAGAGCAACAGTTCAGGGTGCACTTTTCAGAGCTTCCTCTTCACGTCCTTCACCTTCTCGGGATCCTTTACGACGTCCCGAGAAAGTGAAGGCCGTGAAAATGAAGCTCTCAGAAGTACACCCTGAACTGTTGCTCTTTCTATCCAAGATAAAACATACAACAGTAATCGAAACTGTCGATGGTTCCGAACACTGTATTTCACATTCACTGTAAACACAGACACACATCATCACAAAAATACACATTATATTTTTTTAAAATTTGGGCAGCACCTCCTTTGTATATCAGATCATCGCTTATAACCCAGCGTAGGTATATTCGTCATCCTCGTCGCAGATAAATGGCAAAACAAGTCTACAACCAATAAAAGTTTACAATCAATAAAAGTCTACAAACAATAAAAGTCTAACAAGCAATACAACCAATAAAAGACGATGGAGCAATATCATCACCCAATACAACTAATAAAAGTCTTGCAAGCAGAGAAAGAAGTATCTCAACCAATACAAGTCAACCACAAATAAGAGTCTCACAAACAGAGAAACAAGTGTATCAACAACAAATAATAAAAAAGACATCACAAAGGACCCCGGCTGCGCATCTGGGATAAAATGATGTCGTACTGCTCCTGTGTGAGCTGTGCAACGTCCGGAGGCAGT
Source organism: Iris pallida (assembly GCA_029216955.1). Lineage (NCBI taxonomy): Eukaryota > Viridiplantae > Streptophyta > Magnoliopsida > Asparagales > Iridaceae > Iris > Iris pallida. Next base: position 1,533,625 of record JANAVB010009994.1, read on the forward strand.
GAAACATCTGGAGTCGGCACCGTCGATGGACCGGAAGGACGCTGCTCTATCTCTCGCAGTCGCTCAGCATGCACAGCCAGGGCACTCACCATCCTCCGACTACTATCCTCAAGCGAAGTCTGTACCTGATTGAGTGTGGCAGACATGGCGATCTGCGTCCCCTCCAGCTCGACCTGTCTACGCTCTGTGCGCTGCGTAGACTCGGTGAGCGTGTGCAAGTTAGCAGCTGTAGCCTACTGCAGACTCATCATCTCCTGCATACTGCGCTCGATCGCATCAAATTGTCCGGTGATCGTCGGATCGTCGGATCGTCGCTCTGCTCCAGCTGCCTCAGAAATCTGCTGCTGCAACTCGCGACGCAGCTCCTGGAGCTGACGAGCAATATCATGCGCCTGTGATGACGCCTACGAAGCTGGAGACTGCGCACTGACAGAGGGGGCCCGGGATGACTCTGAAGCCAAATAGGCGCCGTAGGATCCCGTACCGTAGTACGTACCCTTTTGAAGACCACCAACGGCGGTCATCCAGAGGTCGTCCGACGATGGAGCTGTAGGCGGCTGGAAGGAAGTACCAGTCCCTCCCTCTGCTGGCGCACTAGCAGCAGCAGCAGCAGCAGCAGCCGCCTCCTCTTGTAGCCGAAGAAACTTGGCCTAGAATAATGTTTGCTAACGTCTAAGTGTTTGCTAAAGTCTATATTGATATCTATTTTCCTGTTTTCTAAGTTATAGTAAATTAATATAAAGGATAGAACGTACATATGCCTGCGTCGCTCTCTCGTCAATGAACTCCCCAGCCCTCCGATGGGTGACCAGGAAGACAGTCACCATGTTGGGGTCCTCACCCTTTTTTACCTGTTAAAATATATATCTATCTATTATTAGTATTAAACATTCTTTCCAACTATATATAAAATGATGTCCGTCATAGGAAACGTACCAGACGACGAAAATGCTCCGTCATAGGAATGGAGCCACCACACCACTTACCGGCGCTCGACCGTGCCATCTTGGCCTTTTCAGACCGCTCCCGGTACCCGTCCTCGTCGAATCTAGCCTTCATCGCAGTCCACTGCTCTGGCGTGATCCAACCTTGGATCGGCTTTCCGGCGCGGTCACGATCCTTCTGGTCGCGGATCGCATCACGAATGAGCTTGCCTGCGACGGCAGAAAATTGGCCCTCGATCTTCGTCGCCCGGTGTGGTGGATAGAAGTAGGTCCTCTACGAGAAGTCAAATAGAAAAGTTGTATAATATACAAAAATGATTATTAAAATTTAAAAATAAACAAATTTTTTACCTTGAAGTGGGCCAACCAAAAGGCCTTCCTATCGGCGGGAGCATCTGAGTAGTTAATCCAAGGCCCACCATAGTTCTCCCTCAGAAATCTTCCCAGCGCTCTCTGTACTGCAGGAGGCCGATATCTATAAAATAATAAATTTCATGAATATATATGTACATATAATCATTTGAGAAATATATATTAACTAATTAACTTACTTCGTAGGCCCGTCCGTCCAAATCTCCATCCGCGTCTCGCACGGTGGAGCGCATGGAGGGTTGCTATCACCTCCTGCCTGGTCAGGATCAGTCTCATCCCCGTCCTCCATATGCTGGGCGTCGGCTCTCCCCATGGAGCCGTCGGCAGGAGGAGTGCTGGACGCAGGAGGAATGCTGGACGCCGGAGGAATGCTGGACGACGATGGTGGAATGCTGGACGACGAGGGAAGATCAGTCGCCAACCTGCTGGAACTGCCCTGTCCCGGTAATGGACCGGGAACAGTACTGTACACTGGCGTACTCGGAGATGAGGATGAGGGTATGGAATCTGCCTCCCTATCCCGAGGCACACGGGACTGACTCGTATGATGACGTCCTCCGCGTCGTCCTCCTGCCATACCTGATAATAACATATTTATATGATAGACATCACAGATTTTTGAAAAATATCATAGTCCCAAAAGTGTCACTAAATACATCACAGATTTTTGAAAAATATCATAGTCCCAAAAGTGTCACTAAATACATCACAGATTTTTGAAAAATATCATAGTCCCAAAAGTGTCACTAAATACATCACAGATTTTTGAAAAATATCATAGTCCCAAAAGTGTCACTAAATACATCACAGATTTTTGGAAAATATCTGTCACAAAAGTGTCACTAAAGATAACGTCCTCCGCGACGTCCTCCGCGTCGTACATATTTAATCCTCTTCTAAAAATTCATCTTGTTCGTTTAGCTCTTCTTCTTCTTCTTCTTCTTCTTCTTCCTCCTCCTCTACATCTTCACTTTCATCTGCATCTTCCTCTTCGGATAATTATACTTCTTCTACACAATTAGATGTGTAATAAGGAACTTCCGTATTGTCCTCTTCTGACAATCGTGGCTCTTCATACCCGTCAATTTTTTTTCCTTCGGATCGACACATCTTCTCAGATTTGACACATATCCGTCTGGAAATTTTAGGCCCTGGATCCACCGACAAAGTCTCACTTTATCCTCCTTGTCCAGTGAGAAGATTGACTTCGGCAGGAACTGTTTTCCATTCTGCTCTATCAAATGCAACGCAGGGCGTTTGCATATTTCTGCTAAGTCCAACCTGGCCTTGGGATTGTCTTTCGTTTTTCCCTTTACGTCCATCACAGTATTAATTATGTTATCAAACACATTCTTCTCAATATGCATGACATCAAGATTATGTCTGATCAGATTGGTACTCCAATATGGCAGATCCCAGAATATGCTCCTCTTTGTCCAGTTATGATCTCTACCAAATCTATCGCACTTGTACCCAGTTGTAGGATCTTCGATAGCACTTGGAAAATCTCTAACCTCCTCCCATATCGCGGCTCCGCACCACCTTGGCGGTGGATCACCCTTCTCTTCAACGCCGGTACGGAATGCATTCATGTTCCTTCTGAACGGATGATCTTTTGGCAGAAATTGTCGATGACAATCAAAGAAGCACGGTTTTCCTCCGTGTTTCAAGCGAAAAGCCTTAGTACAGTCCATGCAAATCGGACATGAGAGACGTCCATGAGTGCTCCATCCAAATAACATTCCATATGCCGGAAAGTCGTTGATGGTCCACATAAGGGTTGCCTTCATCTGAAAATTCTGCTTCCTGGAAACATCGTACGTGTTAGCGCCTACTTCCCATAACTGATTCAACTCATCTATCAAAGGCTGTAAGTACACATCAATGTTCCTCTTGGGATTGTTCGGACCAGGAATTATAACGGTTAGAAACATGTACTCGGTCTTCATGCACATCCAAGGCGGTAGGTTATACGGAGTGACAATCACAGGCCAGTACGAATACTGGGATCCCGAAAGACCAAAAGGAGTAAAACCGTCATAACATAGCCCCAACCAGACATTACGTGGATCTGAAGCAAAATCAGGATACACTCGATCAAAGTGCTTCCACGCTTCTTCATCGGATGGGTGATCCAACACTCCTTCAATCTGTTCTCGCATGTGCCAACTCATATTTTCGGCCGTCTCTTTCACCATAAATAATCTTTGCAACCGCGGCGTTAAAGGCAGGTAGTGCATTGAATTGGTCGGTCTTCTTGCACCGGTAGACCTTCCTGTACTAGTTGGCTTATAGCGATCAGCACCACAAAATCTGCACACATCTGCGTCCTTGTCGTCTTTGTAGTACAGCATGCACCCATTGCGACAAGAATCGATTTTCTCGTATCCCATCCAGAGCGATCTCACCATCCTCTTAGACCGGTAGAAGTCTTTAGGTAACTTAGCACCCGCCGGCAAGATCTCTATAATCAACTCCAGCACTCGGTTGTAGCATTCTTGCGACATGTTAAAATCTGACTTAATGCTCAAAAGTCTTGTAACCACCTCCAACGGTGAATGATCCTCACAACCAGGATACAATGGAGTCCTTGCATTCTCCAGCAACTCCATGAACTTTGCAGCGTCGACATTTGGTGCCTCCTCAGCTGCATCAGGAACAAAACTGGGCCCAGCAGCGTCGAAAACCATGTTCACGCACCCGTCGTCGTATGCATGATTATCTGAAACAAAATTAGGTCCCGCATGCATATACGGCTCAACATAAGGCTCCGGCTCTGATGCTAACGACACAAGTTCTCCGTGTGCGGTCCACTGATAGTAATTAGGCGTGAAACCCCTCGAGTACAAATGATATGTCACTTCCACTTCTGGATAATATTTCACGTTATGACATTTCACACACGGACACTTAATTTTGGTGCCGTCCATGTACTGAGGGAACGCCTTAGCAAACTGCAGGAACTGCTCTACTCTCGCTATGTATTCATCCCGCACACCACACATATCTTCAGGACGACGATTGTACATCCATGAACGATTCCGCAAGTAGTAATTCAGCTCCATTTGGAAATAATTCTGCAAAGATGAACACACCAATTAACAATGTTTGCTAACGTCTAAGTGTTTGCTAAGTGTTTCATATTTTCCCGGTAACGATTTCACGGGAGGAGTACGAGATGTTTCCTATTTTCCCGGTAATTCATGGCTTCTGTGAAATAACCATATCTTGGCTATTTGTTAAATAGATCGACCCTGAGCTCCCATGTTCAGTCGTGCCTTCAACATCATGTTCAAATGAAGGTGACAAGCAGCTGACTATAGAAAAATATGTCGTATTGAGCTTCATAAAGAAATGCAAGATTACTACATAGGAGCTTGTAATCTTGCATTTCTTTATGAAGCTCAAGACGGCATATTTTTTCATAGTCAGCTGCTTGTCACCTTTATTTGAACATGATGTTGAAGGCACGACTAAACATGGGAGCTCAGGGTCGATCTATTTAACAAATAGCCAAGATGTGGTTATTTCAAACGATAGGAGTCGCTATATTCCTTAGAATAGACTTGGAATATTCTCTAGAATATTCTTGGAATATGCCTTGTAGCCAAGTGCTAATTAGATCTAGATCTAATTACTCCTATAATTACCTCTCATGCCCCCATTAGTGCTAATCACTACAAGTGGGGGGCCATGGGGGTGCTACTGCTGATGTAAACTGCTGCTACAACAGCTGTTCTTGCTGCTGCTGTTGCTGGAATGGGGGCAGCAGCTCCCCTTCTACTCCCCATCCATCTATCCACCTATCCATCCAACTATCTATCTAATATATATCTACACATACCAATAGCTAACTAGTATCCTATTTCTAACCCCAACTTGGTATCCCAAACCAAGGCTCTAACACTCTAGGATACTAACAACTACATATCTAACTAGGATATGGCCTAAGATGCTAACCTATATCTAACACATTTAACCTCACACTCATCCACACAACTCACTTACACACTCACTCACATATATCACCCATGATACCACACTCATAAGCTCTCACCTAGGCTTACATATAGGCTAACACACACACACACATATAGGCATATATAGGACACATATAAATAGGATTATAGGTCCACTAATCCTTCCTATCATCCTTACATCCATTCCATTTATCAATTCCCACACTATCACCACACTACAATATAACCACAACACTACAACATGAATATTATACCAAGAGACACACACACATATATATCTATATATAACCACATATATATAACATGTAGGTATATATATATAGGTGACATGTGTGTGTGTGTCTGTGTGTGTCTGTGTGTGTGTCTGTGTGTGTGTGTCCGTGTGTGTGTGTCCAACTAAAGGCTAATAAGTAGGCTAACTAATGGCTAAAAGATAGGCTAAAAGGATGGGCTAATAAGTAGGCTAACTAATGTCAAGTGGGGGGCACACTGCTGCAAATTTCAGCAGCATATAGCTGCTGTCCCCCCCCCCCCCCAAAACTGCTGAAAACAGCAGCCCAGGCTGCTGGTTGCTGTCCAAAACCCCCTCCCAATAAGCACACTTCTATCCTCCTTCAATCTCCATCATTTCCTCATCCTTTCATTGATTTCCATCCTACTTCCCACACAACAACAACAACAACAACAAGAACAACAACTACACAACAATCAAAACCTCTCAACATTCCCACAACCATAACCCCAAATAAATATACAACCACACACAAATATATATATATAAATATATATATACATGTAAAGAGATACAACATATAAATAACACATGAATAATAATATGAAAAAGAGCACAAGAAGAATATGATAAAATCTGTGTCAGTGTGTGTGTGTCTGTGTGTGTGTGTGTGTCTGTGTGTGTGTGTGTGTGTGTGTGTCCGTGTGTGTGTGTGTCTGTGTGTGTGTGTCCGTGTGTGTGTGTCCGTGTGTGTGTGTGAGAGGAGGAGGAGGAGGAGGAGGAGGAGGAAGAGGAGTTAGGGTTAGGGTTAGGGTTTACCTTAGGAAGAGGGAGGAGGAGGAGGAGCTAGGGAGAGGAGGAGGATCTCGGATTGGGGGAGGAGGAGCTCGTCGGAGCGGGAGGGAGTCGCCGGGGGCGGGGGGAGCGAGTCGCCGGGGGCGGGAGGAGAGAGTCGCCGGGAGGAGAGTCGCGGGGGGGGGGGAGAGAGTCGCCGGGGGGGAGAGTCGCGGGGGGGGGGGGAGGGATTCTGAAAATTTTGGAAATTTTCGAGTGAGGGGGAAAAGGAAACAGCGTGCCCTAAGTAAAACATTTAGCGACGTCAACTAAAGACGTCGCTAAACGTCGCAAAATTTTATTATATGGCGACATATATTAATACTCTGTCGCTGAACGTCGTTGTTCTGCGACATAATTTATGTAATGTCGCTGAACGTCGCTAGTTAGCGACGATTTGCGACGTCACATGACGGGAGTCGCTATATTACATATATAGCGACGTTATTTTCTTACGTCGCTAAAACACGTCGCTAATATAGCATATTTTAGTAGTGTACGATGTTGGACTTGCAGGGACAAATAGTGATTCTATGCGCTCTAAGAAGAAGCCGACCACTCATGCGGCCAAGACTGCCAGCCGCAAGCATGATGCTCATACGGCTGAAACTGCCAGCCGCATGAAGAAAGTCTATGTGGCCAGATCTTCCAGCCGCATGGAGAAAATACATGCGTCCGAGACTTCCAGCCGCATGAAGAAAGCCTATGCGGCTACAACTGCCAGCCACATGAAGACTGCTGACTCCAGCCGCATATTGCCTGCTCCTCGCAGCTCAAGCTCAGTCTTCGATCACCTCTCCTATGGTCCCGATCTCTCGTATGCTCAAAAGAATATATCTGACTCTCTGCAGCTTCACTCTGACTCCTCCTACTATGCGCCTTCGGGCGGTCAAGTAAGGAAGTCAAGGGCAGCGCGAGCTCGGAGAGCTCAGTCGACTGTCCCAACCTCTGACCATTCGAGCGCTCTACATACTATTATGCGGGCCACTAATGGGAATTTATACAGAACCACTCAAGTCCAGCCCCTGGCGGCAAATGGACGAAGTGGTTTTCAAAAGTCTCCCAAAACCCAGGAAGCGAACATGGTCGTTCCAGACCCGCCTGACTTGCGTGAGGTTATCCTCCACAAACGTAAGAAAAGAGAAGAATCCCCGGCATGCAAAAATTCCTCCCACGGACGTCACTGCACTCAAATTATTGTCAACTGATGTTGCAACAACGCGATAGCAAGGGAAGACCGGCAGCCTGTTTTCCAAAGACTGCAACGACCAAGCTCAGAGGACGAAGTGCCTCCCGTCGTCTCTTGCAACTACACGCAGAAAATTCCCGCTGATGGGAGAGGAAAGAAGACGTACGTTTCCAGCCCAAAAATTTTAACTACTACGGCTAAGAAACTGTCGTCTAAACGGCAGTCCACCACCGGAGTATTCCAAGGCACCCGTTCGAAGATGAAGTCTACTACAGCCGGAGATTCGTCATCCGCACCGCTGGGGGTTACTGAAACAGGGGGTAGCACTCTTCAGAACATCTACGATAATCCGATGTTCCAAGGAGACGAGCCCGAGGATACAACAAATGCCGACGCCCCCGTGGACGTCCACGACTCTCAAGACGAAGCAAGCTCCGAAGTTGGGGGTACTATTCCTTCTGATTCTGAACCAGAGGAGAACATTCCCATATATCCCGATGACTTCTCGATACATGGGTATGACTCGGAGGATACGCCCTCCACTGTTCCTTTCGTCTCCCCTCATGTGAGAACGGTATTCATGACGGGCAGCAACCAAGGTGGTTCCAGTGATCGCCAACGCATCGACACTCTGGAGGCCATACTACATGCCTTAGTCAAGTCTGTAGACGAGATCAAAGCGGCCCTTCCAACTCCGCAAGGAGGGACGCCTGGCCAAACGAGCGCGGGTCCCGCGGTCAATGCAGACTCGAACTCAGCAGCACCGAATTCGGGCAACAATCCTCCTGAAATGACGGCCCCCACCGCTGTGGATGAAGCCCGAGAAGTGAGAAGAGAGGTCCAGGAGCTCCGGGCCATGTTTCATGCTCGAGAAAACTCTCAAGACCTCAGAATACGGCAACCGTACCCTGCTGTATGGAGGGATGTCCCCTCCCTATCACAGACATCATGATTGACAATACATGCGGCTTCGAACGCATGTCATTCATGGATGGTTTCTCGGGGTACAACCAAATCAAGATGTCTCTTGACGACGAAAAGCAAACATCATTCTGAACACCGATTGGCACATACTGCTACACAGTCATGCCTTTTGGTTTAAAGAATGCTGGTGCCACATACCAAAGAGCCATGAGCATCATCTTCAGATATCACTTACACAAGACTGTGGAGTGCTATGTTGATGACATCGCTGTCAAGAGTCGCTATAAGGGAGACCACCTGCATGATCTGAGGACAGTATTTGACCTGATACGAGCACACAACTTGAAGATGAATCCCACAAAATCCTTCTTGGACGCATCCAGCGAAAAATTCCTGGGTTTTATTATTACTGCCCAGGGAATTCATGTAGACCCAGAAAAGACAAAGGCAATTATGGAGATGGGTCCCCCGAGAAATCTTCGCAAACTCAGAGGCCTTCAAGGAAGGCTAGCTTATATCTGGAGGTTCATTTCTAACCTCTCCGGACGGGGTCGACCATTCACCCACCTCATGAAGAAGGGCGTCTCGTTCGTATGGGATGAAGAATGCCAACGTGCCTTCGACAACATCAAAGAATATTTGTCGAACCCTCCAGTCCTGGTAACCCCGGTTGCTGGAAAACCATTCTTGCTCTACGTACGAGCAATAAAACATTCCCTTGGAGCTCTGCTGGCACAAAACAACGATGCAGGCCATGAACAAGCTATATATTACCTCAGATGAATGATGATTGGGCCAGAGCACCGATACGCCGCTGTGGAGAAGGAATGCCTAGCCTTGGTGTTCGCCATTCAAAAGATACGGTACTATGTCACAGGACAAACCATACATATGATCTCACGAGTCAACCCTCTCAGGGTCCTCATGATTAAACCAGGGGCACTCAAGCTTTGGCAGACTTTTTAGCAGCCCATCCAGGCTCGGAGTCGTCCAGAGTATATAAAGGAATCCCAGATGAGGTCGCCAACTCACATGTGACCTCCCACGATGATATATGGCAAATGTTCTTCGATGGTGCTTCGAGAACTGGACCCAAAGGCAACATTGTTGTTGGAGTTGGGGTAGTGTTGATTTCTTCTTCCGGACTAGTGATCAATCGCGCTTACTCCCTCACGGAACCCTGCTCTAACAATGTGGCTGAGTACAACGCTTTGGTCATTGGCCTCCAACTTGCGAAAGTGCTGGGGGTAGAATATCTTGAAGCATACGACGATTCGCAGTTTATCGTCAATCAGATCAGGGGCCCGTACGAAGTCCGCCACGAAGACATGATCCCATATCACCAAATAGCGATCAACATTATTTTGTCATTTAAGGGATTCTTCATCGAACACGTTCCCAGACTACAGAACATCGAAGCCGATGTCCTAGCAGGCCTTGTCGCTTCTCTAGCAGTTCCAAACCAGACTCAGCATTCGGTTGATGTGATAGGCCACGAGCTGGTCTGTCCCAAGAACAAAGTTCAAGTCGTGGCAAGTTATTCCGCCAAAACGATCGATGTAGCACCAGACTGGAGACAACCATTCATAGACTTCGTAGTCTACGACATCATGCCCGAGAATCCAAAGGAAGCCACTTCCATCAGAAGGCACTCTCTCAGATTCTTCTACGATACAGAGACGAAAATGCTGTACCGGCGATCTTACGATGGGTTACTGCTTCGGTGTCTGTCAAATGCAGAAGCCAAAGAATTCGTACGCGAAGCTCATGACGGTATCTGCGGGGCCTATCAGCCTGGTCCCAAGTTACAGGACCGTCTTCGTCGAATGGGCTACTACTGGCCCACGAAGGTAACGGATGCGATAGACTATACAAGAAAGTACAAAACCTGCCAAGTCCACGCGGACTTCATCCACCAACCATCCGAGTTTCTACATCCGACAGTGGTATCCTGGCCATTTGAAGCATGGGGGATGGATATTATCGGTCCGATTACTCCACCTTCCTCTCGTGGACATTGCTTCATACTCGCGATCACAGATTACTTTTCTAAATGGGCTGAAGCTATCCCGCTCGCAGAAGTAAAGACTTCAAACGTGATCAGCTTCCTCAAGCATCATGTCATCTATCGCTTTGGACTACCCCGAAGGATCATCCACGATAATGGTCCGTAGTTTGTAAGCCACGCTTTCTATCGGTTCTGCGACAAACATCGTATACAGAATATTGCTTCAACACCATATAATCTGGCAGCAAACGGGTTGGCAGAGGCATTCAACAAAACAATCATCAAACTCCTCAAGAAGTTTGTCTCTTCCAATAAATGCGACTGGAACGAGAAGCTTGGTGAATGCTTATGGGCATACTGTACTACAGTCCGAACAGCCACTGGGAACACGCCATTTTCCATGGTGTATGGGAGTGAGGAAGTCCTCCCATTGGAGACTCAGATACCCTCACTCCGCTTTGCCCTCACATACCAATTGACGACGGACGATAACTACCGTCGCCGGCTACAAGATTTGGAGGCCTTAGATGAAAAGCGTCTCCTAGCTCAGCAACGAATCGAGCTATACCAAGCACGCATCTCTGGAGCCTTCAACAAGAAGGTTAAAATCAGAACATTCCAAGTGAAAGATCTCGTTCTGGCAGTCCGGAGGCCGATGGTCATGACTCACAAAACCGCCGGCAAATTCCAGCCAAAATGGAAAGGGTCGATTATCATCGATGCTGTATTCTCCAACGGAGCTTACCGCCTCGCAAACAAAATGGAGACCTGCTCATGTTGCCCGTCAATGGCAAGTTCCTGAAGAAATACTATGTCTAAACAATATTTTCTAGATCACCGAGTCATGTACCCTCTCGTACCGCTGAACTCACTCTTACAACATTCCAGACCATCGAGTCATGTACCCGCTGGTACCGCTGAACTCACTCTTACAACATTCCAGATCATCGAGTCATGTACCCGCTGGTACCGCTGAACTCACTTTCACAATATCTCCGATCGTCGAGTCATGTACCCGCTGGTACCGCTGAACTCACTCTCACAATATTCCAGATTATCGAGTTATGTACCCGCTGGTACCGCTGAACTCACTCTTACAATATTTCAGATTATTGAGTTATGTACCCGCTGGTACCGCTGAGCTCACTCTCACAATATCCCAGATTATCGAGTTATGTACCCACTGGTACCGCTGAACTCACTCTCACTATATCCCAGATTATCGAGTCATGTACCCGCTGGTACCTCTGAACTTGTACTTTGATTCCAAAATTCCCGGATTGTCGAGTTATGTACCCGCTGGTACCCCTGAACTTACAACCCGGTCACTCTTTCGGAGGAAAGTTATGTATGACGATACCTCTGAACTTTCTTTCTGAAGGAGCTCCTTCCTCATGATCCACTACCCGCACTCCCAGTGCACAAAAAGGGTAACAGATCCACAAATTTCTAAAACGACCATGTCGATGTTACCTCTGAGTCGTCTCAATTCTGCCAAAAACAAATCATCCCTCTACATAGAACTTCCATGTCCTCATTACCTCTGAGTCGTCCTATGTACCCTCCTTCATTGAGCCCACTCCTTCCATGTCCTTATTACCTCTGAGTGGGAAGGCTCCATCGAAGAAACCCTCATGCTTGCCATGTCCTCATTACCTCTAAGTAAGTATGTTGATTCTCTTTCGACTTATTATCTGTACCCACAACCGGAGTATGCCAAGGATAATAGGTCCACAAATATCCTCCGTCGAGTCCACTCCCGCCATGTCCTCATTACCTCTGAGTAGGAAGATTCTGCAGTAAAAAACCCTTATGCTTGCCATGTCCTCATTACCTCTGAGTAAGTATGTTGGTTCCTTTTCATCCTATTATCTGTATCCTAAGCCTGGGTACGCCAAGGATAATAGGCCCATAAATGTCCTCTGCTGACCATAAATGTCCTCAGTTGACCACAAATGTCCTCTGTTGACCGTAAATTTCTCATCATGCCCCGGAAGCCCAGCTGCTCCATGGCATTCTTTCGTCCGATACCAAGAACCTCCATATCCGCCTTACCGCAGAGTTGTTCTAGGTATCCCTATCAAACTTATTATCCGTACCTAAAACCAAGGTATGCCAAGGATAATAGGTCCACAAATGTCCTCTGTTGACCATAAATGTCGTACTAGGTCCTCTAGTACATCCACATCTTTCCTCATCATTACATGCTTTCGGAGCCGAGCTGTTCCATAGCATTCTTTCACCCAATGCATAGAACTTCCATGTTGATAGCACCTCTGAGTAGGAAGGCTCTACTTTGGACCCATATTTACCACGTCCTCATCTCCTCTGGGTAAATATGATGGTTCCCTCTCTCAACTTATTATTCGTACCTAAAATCGAGATACGCCAAGGATGATAAGTCCACATAAAATCTCCAGCAAAACTAACCAAACCTATCACATCCATGCTACCTCTGATTGGATTGCCACACCCAAACAACTCTACTTTCTATGCTTCTTATTCAAAGTGTTCCAAATTTATAATTTGGAAACTTTGAAGGGGGTCCTATAGAAGCATGAAAAATATTGCTTTTAGTCCCACATCGGACAGAAGAAAAAGAAAGGGCTCACTCCATTCTATAAATAGAGCCCCCTTTCCTCCTTTGAAAAGGGCACCAACTTCTCTTCCCTCCTTCCAACTTGGACTCTTCCTACTACGCACCTTCGGGTGCTAAGTCGAAGAAGTCTAGGGCAGCGCAGGCTCGTCGAGCTCAGTTAGCTGTCCCAACCTCTGACCATCAGAGCGCCCCGCTAACTATTAAAGCGGGCTTCTGATGGAAAGTTGTAAACATGATACCTACGCACTCGTGTGCTCGGGATACCCGGGCCCATAAAACGAGTACAAAGGTTGACCGAGATGTCCTTGACTTGCGAGATGTGATCCTTCACAAGCGCAAGGAAAGAAGGGGATTCTCTATGCCGCTCGAATTCAACTTGGAGCCTCATGTGGCTGAAAATCCAGAAAGCTTCATGCGGCCCAAAAGCAGCAGGGGGCCTTAGGCGGCCCAAAATCAACATGAAAGCCCATGCAGCTCAGCCAGAAGAAGCCTCATGCGGCTCAGAAACTCATGCGGACCGAAAGTCTTCTAGAGCCTCATGCGGCTCGGATAAGCTCTATGCGGCTACGACTCTTCATGCTGTCCGGTCATGACGACTCTTCATGCGGCTCGAGTACGAAGACTCTCATGCGGCTCGAGTATGGAGATGCTCATGCGGCTCGAGTATGGAGATGCTCATGCGGCTCGGTCGTGACGACTCTTCATGCGGCTCGGTCATGACGACGCTCATGCGGCTCGAGTATGAAGACTCTCATGCGGCTCGGTCATGACGACGCTCATGCGGCTCGAGTATGAAGACTCTCATATGGCTCAGTCATGACGACTCTCAGGCGGTTCGGGTATGGAGACTCTCATGTGGTTCGGGCACGACGACTCTCATGCGGTTTGAGTATGATGACTTTCATGCGGCTTATGAGCACACAGTTGGGACACGTGGCTGGACACGTGTCAAAAGCCGATCATATCTCAATAATTTAGATCTACTGCAATCAAAGTAATCTCTAGATTGGGTCGAATCCCAATAATCGTAACAAACAGTGGGGACACGTGGCAGAGAATGATTCAGATTTATTCATTCAGATTTGCAGATGTCAACAAATCATCATGATGCAGATTTATTGCAATCAGCTTTAATTACTCATTGGATTCGGCACAATCTATATTAATGACCCAGATTCAACACATTCAGGGTTAATAGCCCAGATTGATTAATCAAGAAGCCGTCGACTTTTGAGAATAGACAATCATTGCAAACCCTAATGAGGCCCTCACTCTTATAAATAGCAGGGTGCCATTCCCTTGCAAAAAAAGAAAAAAGGAGGAGATTCTCTGATAAAAAAAAGAGACACACACAGAGAGAGAGACATACAGAGAAAAAAAAAAGCATTTCCTCAATGCCAAGGCAGTTCTTCCCCAGAGTCAAGGCTGCATCCGATCGTCCAAGGAGTAAGACAGAGCTGCCGTCGCTTTTCCGAGCCTCTATCATCACCCTCCAGAATCTAAAATAAACAATTGTACTTAGATTATTGTACCTAGGCTTTCGTTCCTAGGCTTTCTTTATACAAGCGAGTTTGTATTATGAAGTAAAAGTCCAATCCTCCGAAAATTGTTCTGTCCTTTTATATTTCATGGCAAACAATCCCATAGGCTATATGCCATATATATAGTCTATATCACACATTCCCACATATTATATATACACTAGATTAATATAAACTACATATAGGTATATCACATTATTATTATCAAGCATATAGATGATACATATATATTTACATATAGGCCATTAATATATATATTACATTTAGAGAAATAGAGAGAGGGATACATGTGTATGTGTGTATAAACTAACATGTGTGTGTGTGTTATGAACATAGTATTGTGTGTAGATTAATGTGTGTCAATGTGAAGACAGTGATGTGTATGTATCAATGGGTGTAACAGTAAAAGGGAAATCATTGCAATATGTGTGTGTGTGTATATGTGATACAACATTGTGTGTGTCAAATGTAACTGTTCTCAGTTGATAGTTTAGATAGGTTGTGTGTGTATGTAAACATAATGTGTAATAGGAAAATAGAAGATTGGTTTCAGAAATTACAGGGCAATGTGAGTGTCAATATGACAGTTTAGTTTAGAAAGCTGTGTTGTGTAATTTAATGTGTGTGATATAGTGTGTGTAATAGGAATCAGTAGATAGCAGTGAATAGTGACAATTGGATGAGGGTGATTCACAGATTTACAGTAGTACAAAGTGTCTCAGGAATGTGTGAATGAGTAGCAGTGTGTAGTGTACAGTTTAGTGCTATGTGTCAATGTGTCTCAGGTGATAGCAGTTCTCAGGAAATGTGATTTGTGTGTATACAGGAAACTATTTTCAGGTTTTACAGTTTATATATATCAGTCCTAAAGCCAATTTGAATCTCAATGTTAACAACCAACCTAACATGTAGCTATACTCAGACATATGGGGATGAATTAATGTTGCAAATTAGTCATAGAAAATTGGTTGAAAACATATTTAAATTTCAGAAACCAAAACAGTGTAACATGTATCAGTAAATTGGGGATAATCACAAATCGAAAGCTAAATTCAAACAATAACCCATAATTAAGGGCTGGTAATCGAAGTGTCAAGTGTGTACGTGTCAAACATGGTCTTTGTGTCCCACCAAGTGGACACAATCGTGTCCAAGACACTAAAACACACACAAATACTAAAACTGGACACAACATCGTACGCGTGTTCACAGCATTTGTGGATACGACACGATGCGAACTAGGACACGTGCTCATGTCTAGAGGTTCGCCTAGGATAGGGCTACACCCCAGACAGCCTGCCACGTGTCTCCATCGTGTCCACAACAGACACGAGATCCGTATCCGAGGGCCAACGCACGCTTACGCACGATAGTTTATTCCCCATGCACGCGACCCTGCGTGTCCGACACGACGCCATTGGACTCGAGACTTGGGATCTGACATGTCATTCAGTGCCCCCTCCTTGACGCCAAATCCTAGGACTCCACGTGTCCTGTACAGCGAGCACTAGGCCCCGAGCAGCAGGACAGTGCATGTTGTCCTGAATAGCAAGTTCGTGTCCTCGTGTGGATACGACATGACACAAAAATCACAGATCAAGGACAAAAAATTAAAGACAAGCCCTAGATCTAGGAATTCATTCAAAAACATTTTTAAAATCAGCACAAATGATTGGTTGTGGCATTTTCTCAAATACCTAGACTAAGGAATTGATACATATCTGATACAGACACGAAACCAAATGCAAACGACACCAAACCTTCACTACAGTTAGGGAACACCTAGATGTAGGCTACCATGCGAGGAAAATAGAATTAAAATGGAATTAGAAGGGTTTACCTATAGGTTGCAAGGATCAAGAAAAAGCCCCAAATCAAATGGTTCCCGTTGCTAGCCAAATCCTCCAAATTGCATAAAAACTAAAATTACTCCTCATGAACAGCAAGTAGAGGTTGATTAGAATCATATGCAAAAGATTTTGGTCAAAAAGGATTAAAAATAAAATTTATAGAAATTTAGGAAGTTGGGGATTTACCTTTCCTTTCAAGAACTTGGTTGAGCACAAAAGAGGTAAGAACAAGGAAGGGGATTATAAATAGGGGGATTCCTATGTGTGGTCGGCCATGTGTAGGCTTAGTTAGGATTAGGGTTTCAAGTTATGGGCCTATGGGCTAAGTTCACAAGTCATGGAATTAAAAATCACAAGTCATAAGTCATGATCCTATTCTTAATTCTCCTATTTAAAACTAGATTCTAAGTGACTAAAATAGAGTTGACTTAAGTTAGACTAGGGTCACACCATTGCCTACTAAGTCACCACATCTAGGGTTAGCTTCTAGGTCAATCTATAAAGTCTCAATTAGCCAAGGTCAAAATAGCAATCACCAATTCAATAAATTAAAATAAAATTCAAAAATTCACCAAATGACCAAAATACCCTCATACTGAAAATGTGGTAGTGACACCGAATGAGATAGAGGAACTCTACATTCTATCCATAACCAAAATAGTTGTATATACACAAGTATACTTAGTCTTTGACCAAACCATGTGACTATATCTCAATTTTGACTTACTCGACCTTTTCCTAAATCCAGATTTGTTATTGTGACCTTCTAACCATTTGAAATTTGAGAAATGATTTAATCATTCATTGACTGTATCCACCTAGAAGACTATCTTCTCTTTAAAAACTGTGTCCCTAAATTATTTTACTAGATTCTTTAATTAATTTTATTTCATGCTTCAACTTGATCTCCTTTAATGTTTGTGCATTAATTGTCACTTCATGAACTCTCACTTTCTATTTTAGATTTTTTGTGTCCTTTACCGTGACTTTGATGTTTAGAGTGTAATAATAGCTGTTACCTTCCAACAAATCATATATATAAGACCTAGACGAGCTCACCTTCATGTAGGTATATCATGTCCCACTCAAATACGTCCCTTGGTACTCTATTTGTATGATATGACTTTCATGTCATAAAGACTAGACTATAACCTTTACCATACTGTTATATTTTTTGACCAAGGATAGGGACTCAACCTCGACTCAATTCTTTCGATCCGATATGTGATTTTGTTCTACTTAATTCCTTAAATGCTTAACTTTGTGCTTTATCTTGATTGCTTGACCCATTGTTCC
This sequence comes from Iris pallida, assembly GCA_029216955.1. Lineage (NCBI taxonomy): Eukaryota > Viridiplantae > Streptophyta > Magnoliopsida > Asparagales > Iridaceae > Iris > Iris pallida. The sequence goes on from JANAVB010009994.1 coordinate 1,551,394, forward strand.
ATCACACTACTAGTTTAACTCTTGTAAGTTGGGTAGAATACCTTGTGACCTAACAAACCTTTGTCCTTGTGACCCATATTGATAAGTTTACTTAGACTATAGAATTCAGAGGACCCTAACTTATCAAGTCAACCAAGCATAGATAAGAAAACACTAGGATGACTGCATAAGCCTAAACTTGGGCAAGACTTAGATTTTAATAGATCTTCGAATATTTAATTTATTTCATTCGTATTCCTTACTTATATTTTGACTATCTTATGATGCTAATTTAGCCTTAGTTTTACAAGCTTATTCTTTTACCGAGCTTGTTCACGACATATGGGTTATTGGGGACGCCCACTAATACATTGTCTAATCAGAACCGGTGCATGTTGGTCTGATCAACCTAGTGTACTTTGGTTCACTTTTCATATATTATTCGACGTGGATGGAGACATAGTTAAACTTGGCCTCCAGAATTCTATCTGCGACTGCCTTGACAATTCTTTTTAAAAAAATTCAATCGTCTTTGAACTACTTTTTCATATTCGATAATATCTTCTTCGAACTCTTTATTATTTTCGTCTTTCGCCTATATTAGAAAGACAAACACTCATACTTGATATCCCCTTAGTTGCCCACCATCTATTGCCAAGATAGTTAACGACTGACCAACCAATGTGACTATATCCCCGTCTTGAGTTACCTTTTTCCTCTACCCTAGATTCATTATCGCAACCTTCTAATCGTCCTTGAAACTTGGAAATGATTCAAATCATTTTCTTAACCATACCTTAAACCTAGACGACTATATTCGTGTCACGACCCGCACCCGCTTTTCGGGGCGCGAGAGCGTGAGCAAGCTAGCTACGTATCGAGCGGACTCCAGGCCGACTCGAGTACGTATAAGCTGTCCAGAATAGGGTATCATGTCTAATCTAAACTATATCTCAATCCAAAAGAATATATAAGACCCGAATGGTCATGGTCTGCAGCCCATTAGCATATTGCTCGATTAGACTCTAAGACAATATGAGTCTATAAAATAAGTAGAATATATCCTGGTACAGAATATAAAGTATGAAAGGATAATGAGGAAATATCACAAACATATACATGTATTCCTGCAGGTGTAATCACTACCATCATGATACACTAACTAACTCCATGCAATCAGCTACCATAAGAGATCATCAGGTCCTCAGGGGACATAGCAAGATACATAAAAACATGTCTATCTAACAGTTTAATCATGCAATAATATAAACAGGGTATAAACAGGAAATAGACATGAGACTGACATGTGGCTACTGACAGGTAACTATGAACACGGATACGGGATCAACTATGCATAAATAAACTGCTGGAAAATAAGTAAACGAGAGATCAATGGAATAACCAAACCCTCGCCCCAATGTGGACTCGCAGGTCAGGTTCAAGATAAGTCACTCTCGCCCTGTGTGTGGACTCGCAGGTGCAACCGACAACCCTCACCCCGTATGTGGACTCGCAGGTTATCGAACGATACAGGAATAGCAGTTCAATCACACATACTTGTAGACATGACTCAGTCAAAATACAGGTGACGACATGGTACAACTCAGTCAAGATACAGTCAAGTCCAGTATAACTACACTGTCAAGTCAAGTAAGACTATAAACTGGTGAACATGGTATGTAGGATCTAGATAAATCAAATCAACTAGAAAGCTAAAGCATCATATAAAATCTATAACAACTAGAGTATCTATGATAATACAATAATAACATGAAAAACTATAAGCATGAAATGAACTGTAGAGGAAAGCAAGGTATACTTGTTTGGAGGTTACAAGCAGATCCAACAATTAATAAGCCATAAAATCTACATCATCACAACTGTCTCCAAAAGCTGAAACAGATATTGCCAACATTCTCAGAATAGTCAAATTAGCTAGGATTGCCTGTCCTTAATTTCAATTCTGGACACAGGGGTAAAACGGTAATTTAGGCCAAAACGGTGTCCGTCGTTGGACCCGCTTTGCACCAAAAAATGTACCAAAGTCAATGGTCTCTAAAGTCGTCAAACTAAATGTCTACGAATCCAGTTTGATGATATGAACCCAACGGTATGTCCAGTTTCGGATTCTGGTGGACCGTGGACAAAATTGCCCGTTGAATTGGATCGTTGGGCCCGCGAAACGGCGATCCGGTCAACTGTCTCAGAATTGGACCAAACTTGGCATACAGGACCAAAAAATGATACGGTCCTACTGGCACAAGTTTCGTCTCGATCTGACAAGCGTGCACAAAGTAATTAAAGTTTGTACAAAGTGGTCGATACGGTAAATTTCGACGGATACGCATCAAATTCGTCGCACACACGCGACCAATTTGAATTCCGTCAAAGCCCACACGTCCACGAAGCCGTTACGCACCTTTCGATGCTTTCGGTTTACGACTATGTCGCCCGGATTGGCGGGACGCACGTCGTATCGAAGGTTTTCGTTTTTCGAAAAACAGTTTTTCGGTCAACTTCGGGATTCGATTTCTCGACACGTAGTCGATGATTTCCAAATCCACAAAAAGGGTTGTGAAGCCCTATATGTTGTCTAAAAGTGTCTTCAATTAGTTTCCTAAAATTTCTATTATCCTGTTCTAGAATCCCCTACCAAAATAGGAGATTAAATAGTTTGGGTCCTGTTTTGCTATCAATAAAGATCGGGTTTTTTCGAGTTTTGGAACTCGATTTACCACGCGTACATCGCTAAATAATTACATCTACTTGAAGGGAGACAAAGAGGGTTAGGTTAGATATGTACCGAAAGAAACGGCTAGTCGAATGATTACTCGCGCGCGAAGAATTCTCGCGCCGAAGTTGTTCATCCGCTGTACGGTACTGCTGTCGTTCTCCGCACTTGTGCGCGCTATCCGCGCTGTCCTGGCCGGTCGACGGCCCCGTGCGGTGGCACATGCACACAGAGGGGGTTGCCAGGGGGTACGTAGGGTGGTGGCGGTGTTAGGGTTTGAGAGATTTCATCTCTCGACATATTTGCAGGTATATGTATGCCGCTGTTGCCGAACGGGGGTGGGATCGGGTGTGAGGGCTTGGAAGCTCGGGCTGTGAAGAAGTTCGGGCTGGGCCCGGCTGGGCCTGGCTGCTGCCCTTTTGCTTTTTCTATTCTTTTTTTTAAATAGCAGGTATTCTATATATGTATATTTTTTTCTATATATATATATATATATATATATATATATATATATATATATATATATATATATATATATATATATATATATATATACACATACACATATATTTTTATACATTTATATATATATGTACTCACATATATTTATATACATTTGTATATATATATATATATATTTTATATATATATATATATATATATATATATATAATATATAAAAATATAAATACATTTATATTTTATATAAAATATATATAAAAATATAAATACATTTATATTTTTCTATTTATATAAAATATAAATACATTTATATTTTATATAAAATATATATAAAATATATATACATTTATATAAAATATATATTATATTATATATATATATATATATATATATATATATATATATATATATATATATATATATATATATATATATATATATCCTGTGTGGGTTCGGTTTTCTGAATTCCCGGTTCGCTTCTGGCGTGTCCCCCTTCTTATAAGACTTGCCAGCCTTATTGGCAAGCCGATTAAGGCGGACGATGCCACCGCCTTCAGGACTAGATTGATGTATGCTCGGGTATTTATGGAGATTGATGCTAGGCTTGACCTGCCAGAGCAGTTGAAGTACCGGACCCCTACTGGACAGATCCTGATACAGAAGGTGGAGTATGAGTGGGTTCCCCCAGATGCCCGGCGTGTGTCTGCTTTGGGCATCTCCCGAGTGCTTGTAGGCGAGGAGGAGCTTCTGAGGTGGTGACGGAGGAGGCAGTGCAGGAGACAGGTGGTGTCATTAGTATCCCTGTAGTTGACAAGGCGGGCTTGATGGAGGATGAGATGGAGGCAGACCCTTCCCCCGTCTCTGGGGCTAACGAGGAGTCTCCGACGGAGATTTTTGCAGGGGCGATGGTTGAGTATACGGGGACGAGGACTATGACCACCAGGAGTATGGGACAGGAGGACAGGCGACAAGGGGAGGACAACACTTTAGTGCTTCAGGTATACAGTCGGAAGCGCCAGGCAACGGAGTCGCATAGTGAGGACAGCGGACAAGGTGGGGCGGAGAGAGTGTGGAAGGTCAACCCGAAATGGGTAGCGGTCCTAGCCCAGCCTCCCCAACAGGGGGACCCACAAGGTGTAGCGGCCCTTGCTCAGCCTCTACTGCAGGGGGATGGAGATGAGGAGTCCAGAGATATGGAGGTTGCACTCTCCCCGGGTGCACCTCCAGAGGTTGTTCAGGGGACCCCACCCGCGGAATGGATGTTGGCCCTTGCCTGGAATGTCCGGGGGGGCTGTTCTCTGGGGAGATGGAGGGATATAAGTGAGGTGCTGAGGAAGGAGAAGTGTAAAATCTCGATCTTACTAGAGACTAAGATCAGGGGGGCAAAAACTCTGTCTCGTAGAACTCCTACGGACTGGGTCCAGCTCCACAACCTTGGTCTCTGTGATATGGAAAGAATCTGGGTAAGATGGAACGGCGCTAGTTGGGAGGGGAAGGAGGTCTTCATGACTGACCAGCTGGGCTATCTCCTTCGCCAACAAGGGTGGGTTCCGATTCTTACTTGGTGCTGTATATGGGCACAATGACAGGAGGCTACGGGATGCCTTGTGGTAGGACATCATTAGGCTGAGTATGTTGGCGGCGCATCGTCATCTCGTCCTGCTAATTATGGGAGACTTCAATGCCACGCTATACAGGGAGGAGAAGCTGGAGGGCGGCCGGTCCCGGACCAGATTCTATCAGACTTTCAGTCCTGTCTTCTCCAGTCCGGGCTCAGGGATCTGGAGAGGGTGGGGCACATATGGACGTGGCACAACAAGGCGGTGGTTAGCAGGGTGGCATGCCAGCTGGATCGTACTTTGGGGAACAGTGACTGGTTCTGCCTATTCCCCTCTGTTGTGGCTGAGGGGCTTCCTGCGGGGACCAGTGACCATTCGTCGATCCTGGTGCGCTTCGTGGAGAGACCCAGATGGAGAGCTCGTCCGTTCAGGTATGACAACAGTTGGTTCCTATCGCCTGGCTATGAGGAGACTGTGGCGGGGGGGCTTTGCCAGGATGTGGTAAGCATAGCTCAGTTCTGTATGGTTCACAGGCTGAAGAAGACCAAACGCGCCATCAGAGACTGGGTGAGGGCTCTCCTCCGGACCTCCTTACAGGAGAAGGAGGCAGAGCTGAGAGACCTGCAGTCAGACCTTTAGGGAGACATGATGAGTGGAGAGATGGCGGCTAGAGAGAAGAAGATGGCTGCAGAGGTCAACACCTTGCGACTCCAGCAGGAGATTAGTGCGGCCCAACGGGCCAAATGCTCCTGGCTCAAGGATGGAGACCGTTGCACCAAATTCTTCTATGATGTCATTCGGGCTCGCCAGCACCGGAACTGCATCCAGAGACTTATAGACAGGGATGGGCGTCTTGTGACCGACCAGGTTGCTATCCAGGAGGAGGCTGTCTGGTTCTACTCTGAGCTTTATCGTCAGACGGATTATCCTACTGTATTCCCTCAGCTGACTACGAAGACGTTGATTACTGAGCATGGCAACAGTCTTCTTATGGCTCCTATCCGGATGGCGGAGGTGGAGGCGATTGTGATGCAGGCTGATGCTTCCAAGTCACCTGGGCCGGACGGTTTCTCTAGCGGCTTCTACAAGCGACATTGGGGTGCCCTCAAGGTCCAGGTTCTAGAGGCTATACAGGAGTTCTTTGAGACGGGCAAGCTCCTGAAGGAGCTGAACCACACCTTCCTGATGCTGGTGCCCAAGAAGGAGGGGGCGACTTCCCTTGCTGACTTTCGACCGATTGCTTGCTGTAATTATTTGTACAAAATAATTACTCACCTTATGTGCAGGAGGATGGAGGACGCTATACAGGGTCTGGTTTATTAGAATCAGGCGGCATTTATCAAGGGGCGGTCTATTGCTGAGCATAGCCTGCTGGCTCATGAGATGATTCGGGAGTTCCACAAGCCAGGAGGGATGAAGGCGTGTGTGAAGCTCGACCTGAGGAAAGCATACGACACCGTCAACAGGAACTTCCTCTGTCATTTGATGGGTGCGATGGGCTTCTCCGAGACATGGGTGGACAGAGTCAGGGAGTGCATCACCTCCCCTACATTCTCGGTTCTCATTCAGGGTATGCCATACGGATTATTCGGCAGCAGCAGGGGGCTTCGTCAGGGGGACCCGCTTTTTCCTTACCTATTCACCCTTGTGATGGAGTATTTTACCTGTTTGATGGACATCGCGGTGTATCGGGAGAGGATTGTACCGATATACAGCAGGGTCTCACCAGTGGTCTCATATCTCATATATGCGGATGATCTATTGGTATTGATGAGACCTTCCATGCGAGGGATGAGGGAGCTTACGGGGGTGATGGAGGAGTTCGGACAGTTATCGGGTCTTCGGCTGAACAGGGACAAGAGCAAAGTTTACTTCAACAACTCTTGCACTTTGAAGAAGGAACGGACCCTGGAGCTTGGGATGGAAAAGGGAGATCTCCCGGTGAAATATCTGGGGATGCCCCTATCTGTCAACTACGCGAAGGACCAAGATTGCCAGAGCCTGGTGGACTTTGCGCAGAGGAGGGTAGAGGGTTGGCAGGCAGCTGGCCTATCTTTTGGAGGGCGTATTGAGCTGGTTCGATCGGTTATATCTGCTATTGCTTTATTCTGGCTCCAATCTATTATGGTACCTTTGGCTACTATTAGAAAGATTGAGGGCATATGTGCCAAGTTCATATGGCATGGGAGGATTCATGCCATCTCTTAGGAGCAGCTCTGTCGACCTAGGAAGGAGGGAGGTGTGGGTCTGCGTTCTCTTGTATCTGTCAGGGAGGCGGCGGGGATCAAGCTGGCGTGGAGATTCCTTCAGGGCGGTTCTCTTTGGTCGGCTTGGATGTCTAGTCGGTATCTTCGGGGAAGAAACTTATGGGTATGTGAAATTGACAACAACTTCTCTGTGGCTTTCAAGCATATCCTGAGGAACCGTCTTGTTCTTCGGAAGGCTATTCGGAGGGAGATGAGGGAGGGAGGGGAGACGGACCTATGGCTTGATCCGTGGATTGCAGGTCAGTCCCTTCTGGAGATTATGGGTCCCCAGACGGACGGTGTGGCGTACAGAGGTCTGACTTGTAGGCACATCATCAGAGGTGGGGTCTGGAGGCCAGAGGAGTATCGTTTCACTGCTCTGTTAGGAGGGGAGATCAGGCAGGTCCAGATCACTCCTACTATACTGACTGACGCCTGGGTTTGGGTCCCTCCCGGCTCCACGGAGGGTGCTGGGGAGTTCCGATTTAGCAGCTGCTACGATCTTGTTCGTCCCAACTTCGATGAGATCGAGGAGTACGACTTTATCTGGGGGAAGGGCCTAGCCAGGAAGATGCAACTGTCTGCATATAAACTGGTGCTGGGCCGGATGCTTGCTAGGGACAGACTGCTTCGTTTCGGGGTCCCTGTCCCTGACCCAAAGTGTGTTTTGTGTGAGACAGAGAATAAATCCATAGGGCATCTGTTCTTTCAGTGCCATGTGGCGTGGAGCATCTGGGCAGAGCAGAGCCGGAGATACTTGGGAGGAGTTGGAAGGGAGCGTGACTTCAGAAAAATCCTTAAGTGGATTGAAGATTGCAGGGGCCAGGAGCAGAGTTGGGCCAGACGTGCACGTTTGAGGCTTGCTGCATCAGTTTGGCATGTCTGGAGGGAGAGGAACCGGCGCATTTATGAGGGACTAACCACCCCACCGGTGGGCATCCTTCATAACATTGAGTCGGATGTACTAGTAATGTCCCCCTGAGTTGGGATTGTATCTCTATGCTGTAACCTTATTGCGCTGATAGTGGAATAAAATTTACCCTTTTTCCAAAAAAAAAAAAAATATATATATATATATATATATATATAGGAACATTATCAAGAATGAACTTCAAAGAAAGAATTAGCTCTTGTTATCATAGTGCAGAGAAGTGTACTTATGATCTTTGACAATGAGTTGATCCAAGTGTCAATAGTCTGATAATTATACTACTTGATTTACAAAACGGCCAACAAGGTAATCTATTATAGATTCAACAATTTGTAAGCCAGGAAGAGGCCGATAGAGTGCTGCATATGACGGATTGAGTTTGCAAGTGTTTACACATGGATTTAACCAAATTGTCAAGTCAATTATGAGTCATGTTCTTATGAGCTATCATACTTGTTGATTGTTGAGCTGATACTATACACTGGTGATTTTTTCGAAAAGCGTGGGAGGACCATCTGAACCATATTGGATGGCATCATTAAATGTCTGAACTAGTACATAGGATCGGCGCATTGACACCCCAGGTGTCAATGTATAGTAGATGAATAACCACAAGTTTCATAAAATACCCATCTGCAAGTTCTAGTATTTCGTATTGTAATATAGATAAAGCTTGCGAACATGGATGACTACTTACTAAAGATGCTATCCAAGAGGTAACATAACCATAAATCAGCCAAAAGTATCTCTCCTACATACTAAATACACATTATTCAATTAAACATGTGAGCTATGTGGTTCTCCTTGTCCTAAGGACAGCCCACATAAGGTCAACATAGGAGAGGACTTTCTGCTGAGGCCTCCACTGGCAAGTGTCCGGTGCCCATTTCATAGATAGACATACCAAGTCTAACAACTCTAACAATTGGTAGCTCCCACTTTCAACAGAACCAGACAATATTTTCAAAATAACTCCTTTTCCTTTTCTTTTTGAAAGCTAATAATTGTGTTTTCTTAATAATTTATTGAAACCTGAGTATGAAGGAAATATTGTTCATTCTCTTATACTTGTACCCAAGGTTGTGAAAAGCGCTAGGCGCTAGTCAGGCGGGCACCTGCCGTCTAGATCTAGGCGGTTCAAAAAAAACCCAAAAAAGCTACTAAAAATTGCAGGAAAAAAAAATCCATGAAACCCCAAAACATGCATAACCGGGCGTCGGGGGGGTGACTAGGCAGGCGCCTAAGTAGTGCCTAGGCGGCCGCCTTTTAGAACAGAGCTTGTACCAAATTAAATACTTCGGGAATAGGTTTTAGGTTTCTTCATTGGAAAATCCCAAGAAAGTGTAAATAATCTGAAATGTATCTACTAGCATAAAACACTACAAAGTGGAAATCAGGATTCAACTCTAATATGTCTAAAGGAAACTCTAATTTGTCTAAAGGAACACAAAATATGTCTAAGCATTTTAACCGTCAGAAAAGGAAAATGCATTTATATTAACCTACATTTAACTCGAACCTTCATGTCTCCTAATCCTTCTAGATCTTTTTTTTTGTTATTGATCTTTTACCATTTTTTATAATGGTACTTCATGAATTGATATCCTAACCGTATATGTGAGCTACCAAAGAAAGGAAAAAATTAGAGAAAAAAAAAAACACTAGCCATTATTATAACATGCATACGAATACGTCTAAATCATTAAAATAATAATTTAACTACACGCTGAGTAACTTAAAAGAGTAGACTAGCACTAAGGGGAGAATTTAGGGTATCTTATTATCTGTCGAACCATATAATTGAATAGAAAATTTAGTCTATTAGATGGTCACTGTTCTTCACCAGAGAAATATCAGCTCTCACCAGCAGTAAGTTTATCAATGATCTAACATCACAGGCCTAACTTTAGTTGTGCTTGATTTCCACATCCTTCTCAGCTTCTTTTGCAACTTTTTTAGGTTGAGAGGTTTCTTATTAAAAGACAACATTCCCAACCTATAATTTGATGTTTCAGTTTATTAGAACTATGGTGAAACTAGTTAAATATTGTTGCAACTGTTCCTTTTCATAAGTTTGCTGCTACTTCTTTCTTACGTGAAGTATCATATTGGATAAATTCAAAGCAGTTCATGCACCCAATGTGTGCGTCTTTCAGCGAGATAACTCCCTTGATAGCAAGTTTCTCCACTTCAATAATTTTTCTGTAGGTACTTTTCAATGATAAAATATTCCACAACATACATTATGGTCGACTGTCAGCAACCGAGGAAGAGGTTGGTGGAATACAACATTGGATATTGGTATCTTCATTTTTTTCTGTATAAATAGCCTGCCATCTTTTCTTACTACAAATCTTGTAGGTCTTTGATGCTGCACGTCGTGCATCTATTCATGACACAGTTATGAAATTCCCAGAAAAGTATTCAACTATAGTTGGTGAGCGAGGGCTAAAGGTATTTTTCTCTAAACTGGTTATGATGCATTAGGTTTTACCCCGGTGTGGGGTAAAACCTTTGTTAAAGTAGTGTTAAAAAGAAGATAACCTGAATGTTTCTATTTGAAATATTTTAATAAGCCAGTAAGATCTGTTCCATCTAAAGATGTTTTGTTTAGTGAATATTGATCATCAATGTCAAAAATGCTCGAAATTATATATAAGAATATTTTATCTACTTAACAAAGTTCAAATGGACCCCCGAGTTTGAAAAAGTTCTTCACAATTGACCATGCACTCCAATTGCGTATACTGATCATTCATTCTAGTGGGACACTGGTGTTGACACAAAGTCACAGTCAACCAAATATTGATAACATTGACTAAATAATATTTGTAATAATTCAATACGACACACGACGTCTACATTAAGCTCAAGTCAGAAGTCAGCTCAGTCTCAGCTTCTCAGTTATTTTTGAGTCTGTATTTTACACTTTTGTTGAGTCTAGACTGATGTAAACTGTGTCATACTGAGCTCTTGAGACTTGACCTATAGCCTACCCAATAATCCTCAAACTCCACCATCCAGAAAAATACCCACTGGCCACTTAGACCAGCTCTGTGCTCTGGAGACAGAGTTCGGGCCGAACTCTGCCTCCCCACAGAGTTCGGGCCGAACATTGTTCCCTAAAAATCAGCATCCCTAATTTTAGGGTTAGCTGGTTGCTAGTTGTCCAACGGCCAAATATTTAAAATTTCCTACCCGAATTCTGGCCGAATTCTGCCTACAAAAACACTATAAATAGGCCATGAATTTTCTCATTTCAAATCATCCAATCTTCTCTTCTCTTCTCTCTTGTAGCTCAAATAAGCCATACCCTTCCCATCTACTAGCCAAAGCCACCTAAGTCTCGAGTGCTCAGCATCTCTCAGTTAGGATTCTTGTGCAAGAGTTGAAGAAGTCGCTTGGACAATTCCAAGCAAATCGCCACTGCGATCCTCTGTAAGAAGTTGACGTGCTCTTCTGAAGTAAAGGCACGGGTTGTAAACTACTATTTCACAAATAGTGGATTTAATCCTGAGCTAGAGTTCTCAGGCCTGGACTAGTCCTCCACGAGGGAAACCAGGTTAAAATCGCTGTGTTTGCGTATGCTTTCTTGCTCTTTATTTAATTTCCGCATTTTACTCTGATTATTTATAATTCGTGAAAGAGTTAATTTTTAATTAGTTATTTTCTATATAAACTCTATTCACCCCCCTCTAGAGTTGCCACATGTTCTTCAATTGGTATCAGAGCTCTGTTCTCTTTTCAAGGACTAACATCCTAAGAGCTGATCCATGGCAACCACACAATCCTTGATTTCCAATCATGGTGAAGGTCAATCCACTCATAGGCCTCCCCTATTTGATGGAACTAACTACACATATTAGAAAACGAGGATGAGATTCTATCTTAAGTCTCTAGACTTTGACCTGTGGACTGTCGTCACTGACGGTTACAAAAAGCCCGCCAGGATAGTTGTCGATGGTGACCTCATTGAGAAACCACACGACAAATATTCTGTCGAGGAAAAGAAACAGGCAAGTCTAGACGCTAGAGCTATTAATGCTTTATTCTGTGCTATAGACAGGAATGAGTTCAACAGGGTTTCTACATGCACCACTGCTCATGAAGTATGGAGACTTCTAGAAGTGACGCATGAAGGAACCACACAAGTCAAGGAATCTAAGATAAGCCGTCTCACTCAAGAATACGAGGCTTTCAAGATGAAGCCAAATGAGACGATCACTCAAATGTTCACAAGATTCCTCGACATCATCAATCCTCTATCCTCGCTTGGCAAGCAATACTCAAACCACGAGAAGATTCGCAAGCTACTCAGGGGGCTACCAAAGATTTAGAATCCTAAGGTGACAGCCATCATAGAAGGGAACGATCTCACAACCATGTCAATGGAGACCTTGATGGGTAAGCTCATGACTTACGAGCTTGACCTCAAGGATTTCAAAGAGCCTGTTCCGAAGACTAAGGAGATCGCACTCAAAGCTCATCGACGAAGGGCTGATCACGATGAGACCGAAGACGACAACTCGGATGATGAAGACCAAGCTCTCATGGTTCGCAACTTCAAGAAATTCCTTCGCTTCAATCGAAGAAAGAAAGAATCACAAGAAGACAGCGAAGAAGAGCCAACATGCTATGGTTGCAAAAAGACTGGACACGTCCGAAAAGACTGTCCATTCTTGAAGAAGGGCAACCGCTATGAGAAGCCATATAAGAAGATCTCATCAAAGAAATATGCCAACACAAGTATGTGGCATGAAAGTGAAGTGAGTGACTCCGAGGAAGAAAAGGGCTCTCCTCAAGATACAGCAAATGTGTGCCTAATGGCAACTTCCAACAAGGTATCTAACGAAACTTTAGATGACTTCTTTTTTGATGAACTTGGCGATGCCTTCACTGATTTACTCGATGATCACAAAAAGGTCATTGGTAAATACAAACATGCCAAGGATAAAATCAAAATTCTTGAAGTCAAAATTCAAAGACTCTCTCTATTACTTGATAACATTAGAGACACTTCACCCACGGAAGTCACAGATGAAGTATCGAAGCTTAAACTAAGTCTTCATGATGCTGAAACACGTATTGAGCAACAGACACAAGAAATCACAACACTCAACACGTTGCTTGCTGAAGAAAAGAGTAGACACAAGATTTCTATGACTAAGATATATAGTTTAAATGCTAAGGTTACTGATTTGCAGGCTGTCTCCAAGAGATTAGAGACTAAATTGGGTAAACAGGTTGCTCAACCTCAAACCCAATCTCATGAGACACCCACAAATCATAACACCTCTCATGCTAGTCATCCACATCATCCTTCTACAACACATAATCATGCTTTCATATACACACAATTTCACAAAGGACACAAACCACATGCACGTAGAAATAATTATCATGTTACACATAGATACAATTATCATGCTGCACAAAGACACAATCAACATCATAATGTCATGCCATATAGACAACATCACCATGCTCCATATAGACAACATCACAACATTATGCCATATAGACAACATCACCATGCTCCATATAGACAACATCACCATGCTCCATATAGACAATATCACCATGCCACTCCACAGCACTCTATGCATAATCATCATCATCATGCTAATTCTGCTCATTATACTGCTTATAGACATCATCAGCATGCTCCTACTGTGAATAGGAATGCTACATGTACTTATTGTGGTTTACATGGACACATATCACCACAATGTAGAATTAGAAGATTAGTTGATAGAAAAGTATATGCATGGTTTCCAAAAACTAACTTTTTAGGACCCTCAAGAAATTGGGTACCAAAGGTCACATCTACTCTTGATGTAGGTGGACCTTCCCTCCTCAACTAAGAGTAAGTTTATTCTCGATAGTGGATGCTCGCGGCATATGACAGGAGACGCAAATCTTTTTGCATCACTATCGATGAAGAGAGAAGGATATGTATCCTTCGGCAACAACCTCAAAGGGTATATTATAGGTAATGGCAATATTGGTTATCCCCCCTCTCCCGTAATAAAGGATGTCTGCCTAGTGACCGAGTTAAAGCATAACCTGCTCAGCATTAGTCATCTTGCTGACCATGGATATGACATTAACTTTGGACAAAACAAATGCCTTATTTATGATAGGTCAACGGGAGACATTGCTTTTGAAGGGGTTAGAGAGGATAACATTTATACTTTCTATTTGTCTGGAAATACTAACAATACAGGTAGATGCTTATATGCTCACAAAGATGAACGGCTACTATGGCACCAGCGTCTTGGTCATGCCAATATGGATAATATATCCAGGCTATCGACCAAGAAGCTAGTGAGAGGATTGCCCGATATCACATTCAAAAAGGACACGGTATGTGCCGAATGTGAAATGAACAAGGCAACCAAATCCTCATTTCATTCCATCAACTCTGTAAGTACTACTAGACCCCTGCAACTACTCCATATGGATTTATTTGGTCCTAGTAGAGTAGCTAGTCTTGGTGGTAAACTTTATGCGTTTGTTATTGTTGATGATTTTTTGAGATTTACTTGGGTTTTCTTTCTTACAAATAAAAGTGATGCTATTTCTGTTTTCAAGATTTTTGTTAAGAAAGTTCAAAACGAAAAAGGCTACATGATTACTCGAATCCGAAGTGATCATGGAGGCGAATTCAAAAATTCTGATTTTGAAAGATTTTATGATTCTAATGGTTTTGATCATGAGTTTTCTTGTCCTAGAACTCCACAACAAAATGGTGTTGTGGAGCGGAAGAATAGAACTCTCGACGATATGGCCCGAGTTATGTTGAATAAATTTTCACTTCCGAAATACTTTTGGGCAGAAGCTGTCAGTACAGCATGCCACATTTTGAATAGGGTGCTTATTCGTCCCATTACGAAGAAAACACCCTATGAACTTTGGTTTGGGAGAACCCCCAATGTTTCTTATTTTAAAGTTTTTGGATGTAGATATTTTATCCTTAACACCAAAGACAACTTAGGCAAATTTGATGCCAATGCTGACGATGGTATTTTCCTTGGTTATGCCGCCAAGAGTAAGGGATATAGAGTCTTTAATAAATGCTCACTAATTGTGGAAGAGTCAACAAATGTGACTTTTGATGAAGATAACAGTACAGCAAGTACTCTTGATGATGACGTTGAGCCATCAACTTCTACTCCAATGAATACTTCTACCGAAACAAATTCTCTGGAGGGCTTGCCAAAGAAATTTTCTTTCAAGCCTTCTCATCCAGAAAATTTAGTGATAGGTGAAGTTTCACGTGGAGTAACTACCAGATCATCACTAAGAGACTCTATTGCTAGCACTGCCTTTATTTCACAAGTTGAGCCAAAAAATATTTTTGAAGCTTTTAATGATGAATTTTGGATTTCTGCTATGCAAGATGAACTCAACCAATTCGAGAGGAGTCAAGTATGGGAACTAGTTCCTAGACCGACTAATCACTCGATAATTGGTACTAAATGGGTTTTTAGAAACAAAGTAAATGAAGATAGTTCAGTCACACGCAACAAAGCTCGTCTAGTAGCTCAAGGATACAACCAAGAGGAAGGTATCGACTACGATGAGACGTATGCTCCGGTTGCTAGACTAGAATCCATTCGGATGCTTTGTGCATTTGCAAATTATCAAAATTTCAAATTATTCCAAATGGATGTGAAAAGTGCTTTCTTGAATGGTTTTATTAAGGAGGAAGTTTATGTAAAACAACCCCCTGGCTTTGAAAATCACAAATTTCCCGACCACGTGTTCAAGCTAAAGAAAGTGCTATATGGCCTTAAACAAGCCCCCAGAGCTTGGTATGAAAGGTTAAGCAGTTTCTTGCTTGAGAAAGATTTTTCAAAAGGGAAAATTGACACTACACTTTTTATAAAATCTTTTAAAGACACTATTCTATTAATTCAAATTTATGTTGATGATATTATTTTTGGTTCTACTGATGAAACCCTCTGTCAAGAATTTGCCAAGTGTATGCAGACAGAATTTGAGATGAGCATGATGGGAGAACTCAACTACTTTCTTGGTCTGCAAGTGAAATAAATGGCTAATAGAACTTTCATCTGTCAGTCGAAGTATACAAAGGACATGCTAAAAAAGTTCGATCTTGACAACGTCAAACCAATCAGCACTCCAATGGCTACTTCAACCAAACTCGAACCAGATTAGAGCGGCAAACCCGTTGATCAACGTAAGTATCGAGGTATGATAGGCAGCTTACTTTATCTAACTGCTAGTCGTCCCGATAATATGTTTAGTGTTTGCCTATGTGCTAGATATCAAGCAAATCCTAAGAAATCACACTTGACCGCTGTTAAGCGTATCTTTCGATACCTTAAGGGTACGGTTACAGTGGGCCTATGGTATCCCAAGTCAACATCATTTGACCTCATTGGTTACTCTGATGCTGATTTCGCTGGATGCAAGGTCGACCGTAAAAGTACAAGCGGCACGTGTCATTTATTAGGAAAGGCTTTAGTCTCTTGGTTTAGCAAGAAACAGAATTCTGTCGCACTATCCACAACAGAAGCTAAATACATCGCAGCTGGGCGTTGTTGTGCACAAATTCTGTGGATGAAGCAAACCCTTGAAGACTACAATCTATCTTTCATGCACATTCCTATATTCTGTGACAATACTAGTGTTATTAACTTGACTAAGAACCCTATCTGTCACTCACGCACAAAACAGATTGAAATTAGACACCACTTTTTGCGTGATCATCAGCAAAATGGCACGATTAACTTAGAGTTTATTGACACTGATCATCAGCTAGCAGACTTCTTTACTAAGCCATTATACGAAGAGCGCTTCAATTTCCTTTGTCGTGAACTTGGAATTTTAGATGAAGCTGTAATAAATTAAAACTCACCTGCGTAAATATCGATTATATTATGATTCTCTTACGATGAATTTGCTATGGGTACAAGCCGAAAGGGCCCTTCTGACAACAAGGCATAAAAGCCTAAGCGACACGGTGCACTAGTCCGCAGGACTACCGCTAGCTGGGATCCGGCCCCTGCAGCTAACCCATGGCAACTTCAAACTATTGAATTATGATATATTTCCTTATTTATTATATGGTTCGTTTTGATTTATTACTGCTGATTCACTATTTTTCAATTTCATTCTGCTATTATTCAAATTGATTGAATCTTTCAAAGCTATCTTTTTTTTAACTTGATTTCCCATACTTAATTTTTTTTTCATCATCTAGCCTGTTTTCAGTTCTGGAACAAGGATCCAGAACTCGGGCCGAACTCTGTCCCCAACAGAGTTTGGGCCGAATTCGGTTCCCCCATTCCAGAATCGGGGACAGCTTCAGCCGTTTGATCAAATGTGATCCTACGGTCCAGATTTGCTCCGACCAAAGAAAACCCTCCTCTTATATTCGGGTTTTCCTCTCTCTCCTTCATTCTTACCATCACCTTCACCTCTCCAAACATATTTTCACAAACCCTAACCCTAGTTTTCTCTCCAAAGTGCTCCATTTCTCATCAAAATCAAGGAGAAGGGCTATTTTCTCATTCTCTTTCACTGTTCATTGTTGCTTCGAGGTATAACTCACTCTCATTATCTATTTTATTTCTCTATTTTGTGCAATGGCTCCTCGCTTGTTTAACCGTGGGAAGAGAATTCGGATTGAGGGAGCGTCCTCGTCGAATGCTTCTCCTTCCGTTAAGCAACCTGTTGAACAACATCAACCACCTCATCCATTGTTCAACCCTTCTCGTCCACGTGATCCAAACACCTTCGATGACCGACTTTTTATATCACTAGCCGCGTCCAATGCATGGTTTAAGTGATTTTCGGACACGTCCGGTGTTTGAGGGACACCCTATTGACTTCTCAATTTTCTCTCATTATGATGCACTCTTTCATGACCTGTGCCTTGACGAACTTGTTACGTCTACTTCGGTCATATATCGTCGTGCCATACAAATGTTTTACTGCAACTTGACTTTTGATGATACTCACATCTATTCACGTGTTGCGGGTATCGATATCTCATTTGATTATTTTGACTTAGCCGAATATCTTGATCTTCAAGATCCCAATTCTTGGGAAAAGCTTGTTGATGCTCGGTCGTTCCATTTTCCCGACGGGATTTCCCTTGAAAGCTTCAAGGACGACTTATGTACTCCGTACACACGTCCTCGCCAGCTTATGGCTAAATATCTAAATCCTTACTTCTTTGAACTTCATCGGATTGTTTTCAATACCATTCTACCCAAGGCAGGTTCCACCGATGACATTACATATTTTGAAATCTCAGCTTTATATCATCTTCACTTTTGTGTTTCTTTCAATCTTCCACGTACCATGATGGACTGGATGATTAACTGTAGGAAGAAACCACGGGCCTTGGTTTATGCCTTATATCTTCCTATGGTCTTTCGTGCGTTCCATGTACCTCTCCATGATTGTCCTTTCTTGCCTGCTCCTGCATTCCTTTCCAAGGCACGACGTCTTCAGGCAGTCGTCGCCTCTCCTGACACTTCTGAGCATTCTGATGATGAGGAGCCCGACGCCCCTCTACTTGGACAGGATGTGCCACCTCCTCCTGCTACTCTTGACTCCATCCAGACCATGCTCAGAGATCGTTTCGCATTGGAGGACGATCGCTGGACTCAGATGGACTATCGGACTACCCTGCAGATGAGTGCCCTCAGCAACTCGCTACATAATATTTGGTATTCTATGTCTCGTCACCCTTCTATGCCCATTCCCATGGAGCGGGATCCTGGTCGTGCTGGATATCGCATTGACGACCCCTGGGTCATGCGCTACCTGGATCCGGATGCTGCTATTGTGGACCCCAGCCGTTCATTCACTGATCATTCAGACTCCGCTGGGCCTTCTCGTGCTCCATGATGGAGATGGTGTCTACTATCTGCTGCTGCTGATGATGATTCTAGTTTATGTTTTCTGATTTCCAGTTATTTAGTTTTATTTGGCTTTATGTACTTAGGTTGTACTAAAACTCTGGTAGTTTGATGACTCTGGTTATGTGTGATGACATTTTATGCTTATCGTAGTTTATTATTCTATGCTAGTTCCTCGTTTTGATCATTCATATATAGTTTCTTCTCTATTTGGTGTGGTTGCATCATTATTATTCATATGCAGTTTATATTGCTAATGCCAAAAGGGGGAGAAATATGTATATTCTTGTCATACTACTTTTAGTATATATGACTACTTTTAGTATGTATGTGTTATTTGGTGCTTTTGGGAGATATTATTTATCAGGCCAACAGGTTCAACGCATTATTTACGGGGGAGCTATTGGTTCTAGCTCGGCACCGTTCACCAGTTACGGGGGAGCTATTATTTCTGCTTGGCATTGATTATGGGAGAGCTATATTGTGATCAACTGTGTCCAGGTATGAATATTGAATATACATATATTATTTTGTCAATTATCAATATGGGAGAGATTGTTGACACAAAGTCACAGTCAACCAAATATTGATAACATTGACTAAATAATATTTGTAATAATTCAATACGACACACGACGTCTACATTAAGCTCAAGTCAGAAGTCAGCTCAGTCTCAGCTTCTCAGTTATTTTTGAGTCTGTATTTTACACTTTTGTTGAGTCTAGACTGATGTAAACTGTGGCATGCTGAGCTCTTGAGACTTGACCTATAGCCTACCCAATAATCCTCAAACTCCACCATCCAGAAAAATACCCACTGGCCACTTAGACCAGCTCTGTGCTCTGGAGACAGAGTTCGGGCCGAACTCTGCCTCCACACAGAGTTCGGGCCGAACTCTGTCCCCTAAAAACTAGCATCCCTAATTTTAGGGTTAGCTGGTTGCTAGTTGTCCAACGGCCAAATATTTGAAATTTCCTACCCGAATTCTGCCTACAAAAACACTATAAATAGGCCATAAATTTTCTCATTTCAAATCATCCAATCTTCTCTTCTCTTCTCTCTTGTAGCTCAAATAAGCCATACCCTTCCGATCTACTAGCCACAAGCCTCCTAAGTCTCGAGTGCTCAGCATCTCTCAGTTAGGATTCTTGTGCAAGAGTTGAAGAAGTCGCTTGGACAATTCCAAGCAAATCGCCACTGCGATCCTCTGTAAGAAGTTGACATGCTCTTCTGAAGTAAAGGCACGGGTTGTAAACTACTATTTCACAAATAGTGGATTTAATCCTGAGCTAGAGTTCTCAGGCCTGGACTAGTCCTCCACGAGGGAAATCAGGTTAAAATCGTTGTGTTTGCGTATGCTTTCTTGCTCTTTATTTAATTTTCGCATTTTACTCTGATTATTTATAATTCGTGAAAGAGTTAATTTTTAATTGGTTATTTTCTATATAAACTCTATTCACCCCCCTCTAGAGTTGCCACCTGTTCTTCAACTGGGACATAATCACATATTTGAAAATGGATTCTGAAGTTCTACTATTATAATTTTTGAAGTCTTATCACATAACTTATGTTTTCTTGGTAATGGGATAATATCACATAAGGTTATGTTTTCTTGGTAATGGGTTGCCCATCAAGCCTAGAATTGAAAATTGAAGTTCTAACACCAAGTGGGATTTTTAGATCAGTATCTGATGATGATAAACTGAAAGTGATATATGATTACCGTGCAAGCAATTATAGGCAGTAAGATTAGTATGCATATTTGTTCAGCAATTTATTTATATGATGCCTACTTGTGTTTCACAGTTAAGTGGTGGAGAAAAACAGAGAGTATCTCTTGCTCGTGCATTTTTAAAGGCACCTTCTATTTTGTAAGTTTTGTTTCTATGCCCACTAATCTAAGTAACTTTTATGTGCATGTTTTATGTTTAGACTAGTCTGTGATTAATCTGTTAAAGAGGCCAAAATGATTAGCATCCATCGGATGTAATTTACCCTATTTGACAATTATTAAAGGCGGTGTTTTGTTTCTTCCATATTCCATGCATAGTTTGCGATACCGGCCGATACCGATCCGATATGACCGATGTCAATATGTTTAACATGTCCCGATCCGATACCGACCGATACCGATACTTACTGATACCAACATTGAGAGTCTCTTTTTCAGTCAATTCGACAAAGAAAATTGAAAAAAAAAGACCAATCAACAAGGGTGTAAAAGTATAGTAAGGTTGTAAAAGAAGAAAACCTATCTATCGCAGGTAAACCAATCGGTAATGGTGACTAATGTTTCATTCAATTTCAAAACTACTAAGAAACCACACAAAAAATACTTAAATTATGCCGAAATGTATAAAATATTTTTCTAAAATTTAAATATTTTTTTCTAAAATTAATTTCTTTCTAAATAGTTATACTTGTGAGCTTTGGACTCACCAACTTCATACATACGAGTTCATACATACGGGTTTTGATCCGATGGGCTCTCCGACTTCAACAAAGGCTTTTTGATCTGAAGGCTTGCAGATTTCAACCTCTTTCAAGAAAGATGAGTGATCTTCTTACGACAATTGAAAATCTCAATTATAACTCAATTTTCATTCTATCGCAAGTATGTAATGACAATTGAATAGCTTTTGATAGTGGAGAGGTTAGGAGTAGGACATGCAAGTTTGGACTCCAAGAGGTTTAGAAGAATAGGAAACAACCCCTATTTGTAACTCTCCAAAAGCACAAGGCAAAAGTAATTACTATGCAGAATGGCATATCGTAAAGACTATACAAAAAACACGCATATTAGGCTCAGCGGCATACCGTCGGTGTGCAAATTTTGTTCTCACAAAGGTCAACAAAGGTCAAATAAAATTTGCTAGAAGGATTTTGGCTTTATAAGTACATTGACAGCATACCGTCGGTATGCCTTCGTTATGTTGTTTTGTGCATACTAAGAAATCACAAAACTTGTTGGAACGTTTTTACAATTTCAAGTATATAGTCAACATCGCCGACATACTGCTAGCTAGGAAAAATGTCAAGTCCAGGCCAGGTTTCCAAGAGGATTTCCAAGAGGATTTCCAAGGGAATTGGTTATTGGTTTAGGGTTTTTGGTTTCAATTCTATGGATATCCTAAGGCTAAGGTTGAGCTTTCAATATGCCAATACCTACTTGAGTTACATTCTTACCTAAGGTAACTCAAAATGAAGAGAAAATACAATTGAATTTGATTATCTTGAAGCCTGATCATATCTTGATCAATTTGGACTCTTCATAGGGATGTCTTGACTCTTCATATTGAGGTGCATGGCTCTTGATAAATGACGTCTTTGATAGTACTTTGGCTTATGACATTTTCTGGTATCTTTATGATTTTTCGTCTTAATGTAGACTTTGATACGACTTGAATTTCTTGTGTCGTATGTTCTACATGATTTCTTCATATCATTGGGACATGACCACGATTGTTCTTACTTCGACTTATCCGAATTACTTATCTACAAAATAGTGTTAGGCATACACGCAATATACATAATAACATGCAAGTATCATATCCGACACATATCGAGATATTGTGAATATAAGTGTGGAAAAATTGAGAACATATAACACAATTTGCATACTACCATATTTATTTTTGTATCTAACACTAATAGATATCATGGATAGAGTAATAGCATAATACTAGTTCTATATCCGACATTAATAGATATCAAGAATACAAATATGGATACAGAGAGTTGCCTAAATTAAGATTTACAATTAGTGAGAATATAATGAAAAACTTAATCGATTTGTCATAATCAAAACATTCAAATAATCATTGGGCTAATAAATTTGTCTTTGGTAAACTTTTGACCTCGTCATTGTTAAACCTCACTTTAAGAAAAAATTGAACCAAGATTGAAAAATCAGTCAATACTGAATCTACCAGCCTATATCCGATTTGAGCTGAACCAATTGTGAACTGTGCGGGAAAATCAATATCAATCGATAACTTCATTATCGGGATGATAATGAAAAAGTTCTACTAGTTCAATTTCGTTGCAGCCTAAAATTTACCAAGGTTTCTTAAAAGTAGCCAAAACAAGCCAAATATTTCTAGAATGGGCTAAAACTTTTCAAAACATGATCTTAATTGGTCAAGACAAATTTTTACCAACTGGGAAGTGTGTACTTGATTTTTCAGTTAATCATTTTTAGAAAAAAACTTTTCAAGCATATGTACAAAAGCTGCCTATTGCAACTATCATGTTATAGTTTTGTACAAAATCATGCCATTAATCACTAAAATTAACATAAAACTTCATGAATTATGTATGAGATTATTTTTACTTAATCTTTTGTTTATATTTTAATAGAAGTTTCACACTAATACAAATATTATTGTCAATCACCAATACTCGATACTTGAATCTGAAAAACGGATACAGACTCAGAGAGATGGTCCCATGCCATTAATCACCAAAGTAAACATAAAACTTCATAAATTATGTACGAGTTTCTTTTGACTTTCTTTTTTACTTTAATCTTTGTTATTTATATTTTAATAGAAATTCCACACTAATGCAATTTTTTTGTCAGTCACAACCAATACTCAGATACTTGAATCTGAAAAAACTGATACAGATACTGAGAGATATGGTCCAATATCGATACATATGCCCCATTTGTAAACCTTAGTTAAACAATAAAGCAAGAATGTTGGTCTAACTGATTCCGATTTCTACCAAGTTTCTTAGAGCACGATAATACCTCATAATTTGACCTGCATGCTTGTAGCTTCTACTGAGTAATAATTAATTTATAAGACACTGGTACCAATAGGATATAATTGATAATTACCAAAATTAACATCAGAAATGTTGATTATTTAAGCATATATTGGCTTATAGTTTTTTTTGAATTTAGTTTTCATTCTTTTGTCTTCATTTATAATTTCTTGTCTTAGTTTAAGCATGTCTTTGAATTATTCAGGCCAAAATGTTGATGCACTGGAAGGTTTTCTTAGTTTGGATCAACTTAACATCAACTTATAATCTCAAACTGTATTAAGGAGAGACAGATGAATAACTGTTCGAGACTGCCCAACTTTTGAATAACAAGAGGAAGAACCCAAAAAAGCAAACTGCATGATTAAGCTAAACCATCAGATGGAAGCAAAATCTCTGTTTTAACTATAATGCTGTGTGACTTCCTGATCAGGAATGTAGTTTTATTTTCTATCTATATAGTTTGATTTTGGATAACTGTTTGGAAGCTATGTACAGATAAAGGTTTATTCTCATGATGAATCTAGAAGTCCTACTATGATATTTACTTGAAGCAAACTCTTGTGCTAAGCAACTCCAAAATTGTTTTCTGGTTTTAGATTGTGTGATGAAGCTACTAGTGCGTTGGATAGCACAACAGAGGCTGAGATACTGAGTTCATTAAAGACAATAGCAAATAACAGAACATCAATCTTTATCGCTCATCGGCTTACAACTGCAATGCAGTGCGATGAGGTAAGAAATTGACAGCAAAAAATAATAATATACCAGTTTTATTCATATATATATTTTTCTATTTATGGTGCTCTTCTGCTTGTTTGTGGCTATTAATGTACCTTTTGTATGGAAGTGAAACTAGAAGACTAATGTATATTATATTAAAGATGCTTAACCAAGTTAACTCTTTCATCTAGAGCATCAAGATATTTTATTTGCAGACTTCTTAACACACCATACATCAGAAAGCTAAGCTATGACTTTAATCAGGTGTACTAGTGCTAAATCTGATTTGTGTTTATTAATCATAGAATTCATCCAGCTTTTATTCAACTTGCGCAGTTATTGACTTGTGAACCTATAAATATAGGGTAAATCCGTTGAACAAGGTCTCACTGTGAAATCATAGTAAAAGAAGGATGGATTTCACTTGTCATAAACTCGCCGTTATGGTATGACGTGTGAGTTACAATTATCCACACTTGATTTTTTATTTGTACACTATCAATTGTATGTAGGTTGATCACGATGAAAGTGTTGATCGGATGGCAAAGATTGACCGAGCTCAATGAAAGTCCTTGCTCACACACGCACATGCACACGAACATGCACAAACACGAACCCTAGTTTAAGTATCCACAAAATTTTACTACTATTTCATTCTTGGAGGAATTCCGGACCAAAGCTATTATAAGGTCCAACTTTTCTTATGGTTTTAGCTATGACATCTGTTTAACCTCAGTGCAAGGTTTGTCCTTCCTATCTTTTATAATTCTTTCACATCATTTACAGAGTTTGTTGCTTGCCTTTTGAACCTTAATTGTAACTGAAAATACAGCATGATATGCAAAACTTATAATATTTAGTTAAATTTTATTCTTTTTTTCTCCTATTTTTCTACTAAGCCTTGTTTCAAGGATACTGAGAAGTCTGCATTTTTCATCGCTAATTTTGGTCCATATATCTACCAAATTTTGAAATCATTCGATCTTTCTACTTCATCAACCAAACTTGACTATGTTATATGTAACATAAGCAATGTTGATTACACGTGCCGTAATTGAAGGACTTGCCTATCTTACTGGAATTCTTTCTTCTCATTATACGATCTTATGATTTTGTTTGTCCAGATCATTGTTTTGGAGAATGGCAAGGTGGTAGAGCTTGGGTCCCATGAAGATCTTTTGGCAAAGCCTGGACGATATTCGCAGCTCTGGGCTCGACAGAATAATAATGGTGCTTTAGACACTGATGTTAAAGCAGAAATCTGAGGTATCATAGAATTTTCCTCTCAGAACATGAGGGGGAGGAAAGAGGAGAATCAAGAAATGTTTGTAGGTCGCCTGGTAACTGGATAAGTAAAAGAATTATTTCAAGCATTCAGTCTTCTTTCACGCCAGGTTTTCTGTCTTGAAGGTCACATAGTCTTCTCCCAAAGCTTGTAAGCATAAATGTTTCGTGGCTATTACACGAAATAGTTTGAGAGACGCCAAACTTTGAGGTAGACTTCTGGCAGTGGAAAATCATGTTGAATCTGGAAGAGAAAAAAAAAGATATAGAAGGATCATCTTGTTGATACTATACAAATAAATGTATTAGGGTCATAGTTATGAAATTCCTTTTTTTTTTAGTTTAAAGCATGGAAATATATAATCAAAGTATTGTTTATAATTGAGTTAAATTTCCCTGTAAATATTAATTAGCGAATAATCCCACACAGAACGGTACACATTTTGCTGAATTATTTTAACAATTATCTAGTGTGGAAAATACCATAACTGTTCAGGTTGGATAACATGCGATGTGGGATACTGGAAGTATGGTTGAGAGAATTTGAAAATTAAGAAAACATGGCAGCCAAAATGTCGATGGATCGATCCTCCACTTGACGATCATGGAAGGTGTAGATGAGTTCGATTTATGTCTAATGTTAGGACAAGTTATGGAAAATTGCTATTTTTCGGTTTTTTGTGATACTTGAAGAGTGCTCCAGAGCAAGGTCTGCTATACTTCGATTGTGGACAATCGTTTAGTAGGTTTTCCAGACGTTCATTGTGCAGTATCATAGACGATCTCCCATTATTGGAGATAATCTCGTCTACGAGAATTACTAGGGGCAACACAATTTTTTGGCTGTCCTAGAATTGTTAAATTTCTAGCAGTCATATATATCCAGGACTCATAATATATGAATTAATTGCTGCTTGATTATCTCATTTATCAATTTTGTACAGAAAGATGACAAGTATCTAAGTTCACCAGTACTTATCATATCCATACCATTTACCAGGACAGCCAAAAGTGTTGTCCTTAACAATTTTTGTAGTGCCCTTAACATTTGTCGTGTTAAATGATTGCTTATACTACTTGTGAAATGGTATGGATACAATAACTACCGGTGAACTTAGGTTCTTATTATCTTTCCTTACACAATTTATAAATGTGATAATCAAGCAGAAATTAATTAATATATAATGCAGATAATCATGTGTTTCACAAAATCAAGCAGCAAACGATGTTGATTCTTACCATTGTTCAACGTGGATGAGAAGATTACTAAACAAGAGCTTGTTGAGCTTCTTGCGGTTGCGGATCAATGTCAGTACTCACTTCAGCATCATTTTCCTAAAATGGTGATCTCGTTATTATTCTAGCAAAATCGCCCATTAAAGCCACCCATGCAAGTTGTGAGCAGTTATCATTTTCCTAAAATGGTGATCTCGTTATCATTTTCCTAAAATGGTGATCTCGTTATTATTCTAGCATGTCTATTGAACCCCAGCCGCGATAGAGGAAAATTTATAGCAGTTACTTTCTTCCTTCCATTCTTCCTCATGTAATATGTCAGTCATATTCATATTCTTGAGTAACAAAACAAGATAACTGGTGACTGGAAGAAAAAAAAACTATACATGATGAAATCACACTTGACCTTTGATTCAAATCATCAATTATTACCTATTCAAACTAACTGCACAACTCAAAACTGCAGCAGCCACCATGGCCTGTTTCTCTACCAGCTGTACTGCGAGATGTCTGGAGCTGCTGACGACCATGTTGTTGTTAACTCCTCTCCTGTTCACACTAGAACTGGAAGGAGTTCGATCATGGGAAGCCATGGCTTCCACTGCAGAAAACTCTTAAAACAGAATTTCAAGAACTCAAGGAAGAAGAAGAAGAAGAAGAAGAAGAAGAAGAAGAAGAAGAAGAAGAAGAAGAAGAAGAAGAAGAAGAAGAAACAAGAGATAAGTGGCTAAAATTCCAGTCCAATTTTTATTGCAGTAGTTCCTCCTTTTATAGTCAGGATACATGTACATGTGCTGAATCATATTACAATTTCAATTAATTACTGAGTCATATAACTGCCTGCTGACTCATCTAACTGTTTGTTTGATGTCAGGAAGATGGCAGCTGGCAAGACTCTGGCTTTGCTCGTCTCCACTCTCTGGCACCAGCTTGGCCTTCATTCCTCCTGCTACAACAGCTTATGATATGGGTGCTTAGCAATACCCCCCCCCCCCCTCATTTTGACCTTGCCTCAAGGTCAAAGTGTGGAAAAGCTTTGACAAAATCAGCATAAGGAACCCAAGTATTGTTGTCAACATCCTTCCACTGGATCAATAGTTCAACTGTTGCTCTGTTTCCCTTCTTGACTAGCCTTCTCTCTAGCACCCAATCTGGCTCAAAAACTGCCTCTTCAGTTGAATTTGGAAGTCCTGTTTGGACTTCTAATCTCTGACTGATATGTTTCTTCAGTTGTGAGACATGAAAAACTGGATGTATCATAGCATCTGATGGTAAGTCAAGCTTATAAGCTACTGTCCCAATTTTCTGCAGGACTTGGTATGGACTGTAGTACTTAGGAGATAACTTCTGAGGTCTCCTCTGTCCTACAGATACCTGCCTATAAGGCTGCAACTTCAAATAGACCCAGTCCCCTTCTTCAAAGCTCCTGTCAGTCCTATGTAGGTCTGTAATTTTTTTTATTCTGTCCTGTGCCAGTATCAGGTTGTCCTTCAGTATTTGTAGTGCTTGGTCTCGGTTAGCCAATGCTTGAGCCACCTCCCTGTCCTGCACCTCCTCTGGAACATATGTGAGTATATTTGGGGGAGCTCTTCCATACAGAACCTCAAAAGGAGTGGTTTTGGTTGCTGTATGCCAGTTGGTGTTGAACCAAAACTCTGTCCAAGGCAAGAGCTTAGCCCATTCCTTGGGTTTATGGTTGCAAAAACACCTCAAATATCTCTCCACACATCTATTGGTCACCTCTGTTTGTCCATCAGATTGTGGGTGATAAGCAGTAGAGTATTTCAACTGTGCCCCCTGCAATTTGAAAAATTCTCTCCAAAATTGACTTGTGAAAATAGGATCCCTGTTACTCACTACAGACCTAGGCATCCCATGTAGTTTAAACACTCATTCCACAAAGGTTTGTGCCACTGTAGCTGCAGTATAGGGATGCTTTAGTGCAAACAAATGTATGTACTTTGATAGCCTATCAACCACTACCATGATAGTGGACTTGTGATGACTGATTGGTAGGCCTTCTATGAAGTCCATTAAAATGTCCTCCTATACTCTTTCAGGAATAGGCAAAGGGCTTAACAAGCCTGTAGGAGATATCGTTTCATGTTTGTTTTGCTGACAAACCTCACAAGATTGCACATATGTTCTGACATCCTTCTTCATCCCTCTCCAATAGCACCCCTCCTCAGCCTTTGCAGGGTCTTCAATACTCCAGAATGGCCTCCTTTCAAGTTATCATGGTGTTCTTTGAGTAATGTAAGTACAAATTCAGATTGGGGATCTACTAATAGCCTGTGTTTGTAATACAACAATCCTTGCTTGCAAGCATATTTAGTGGAATCTAACTGACCACTTTCTCTCTGATTGATTAAGTTCTGGTAGTAGACTGATTGAGCCATTTGTGTTTTAAAATTGTGAATCCAATCTGCAGTCACCAGAGTAATTGCAGCAATTTGAACATTCCTCCTTCTAGATAGACTGTCTGCTGCAGTGTTATCTCTTTCTTTCTTGTACTCAACTCTGAAATTGTAACCATGTAACTTTCTGACCCACTTAAATTGGACTTCTGTATGCACCTTCTGCTCAAGCATGTATTTTAATGACTTGTGATCAGTCCTAATTAAAAAAAACTCTTCCCCAAAGGTACTGATTCCACTTCTTGACTGCCAATAGTATGGCCAACATTTCCTTCTCATAGGTTGATAAGTCTTTGGCTCTTCCTTTCAGTCCTTGACTCAAGAAGGCTATAGGCTTCCCTTCTTGCATTAACACTGCCCCAATTCCCTCTCCAGAAGCATCACATTCTAACACAAACTCCTTTTGGAAATCTGGCATTCTCAAGACTGGGGGTTGTGTCAGAACAACTTTCAATTTATCAAAGGCTTCTTGGGCTTGATCACTCCAATGAAAGGCATCTTTCTTCAACAGATTGGTTAAAGGACTAGCTATCATGCCATACCCCCTGATGAACCTTCTATAATAACCTGTTAACCCCAAGAACCCTCTTAATTCCTTAATAGTGTGAGGAATAGGCCACTGCAATACTGCCTGGATTTTGTCATTGTCAACTTCCACCCCCTTTGCAGATATTATATGCCCGAAGTATTTCACATGTCCTTGTGCAAAAGAGCATTTGCTCCTCTGGACTTTGAGTTGATTATCTGCCAACTTCTGAAAAACCAATCTCAGGTGTTCATGATGTTCCTGTAGTGATTTACTATACACCAGTATATCATCAAAAAAAAACCCAGCACAAACTTCCTTAAGAACATCCTAAACAAATCATTCATCATAGATTGGAAGGTTGAAGGGGCATTGGTAAGGCCAAAAGGCATTACTAAGAATTCATAGTGGCCTTTATGTGTCCTAAAGGCAGTCTTGTGCACATCTTCATCCTTCATTCTGACCTGATGGTACCCAGACCTTAGATCCAACTTAGTGAAAACAGTTGCCCCGTGCAATTCATCAAACAGTTCATCAATAAAAGGAATTAGAAATTTATCCTTGACAGTATTTTGATTTAAAGATCTATGATTAATACACATTCTCCAACTACCATCCCCCTTTTTAACTAAGATGACTGGTGAAGAATAGCAGCTATTACTTGGTCTAATAATACCTGTCTGCATCATCTCTCTGACTTGCTTTTCGATTTCATTTTTGTGTGTATAAGGATGTCTGTAAGGTCTGTTGCACACAGGTGAAGCCCCATGGAGTACTGGTACTTGATGGTCATAGCTTCTTTTTGGAGGAAGGTCCTTTGGTTCTTCAAACAGTCCCATATACTCTTGCAGTAAGGTATCTATCTCAGTGTTACTTTCTGGGTCTTCAACTGTATTTGCAGTTTCAGCAGCCACTTGGGTACAGAGCTGTATCACAAATACTTGTCCCCCTTGTCTGAGATCCTTGTTAACAGGTTCTTCCCACTGATGGCCATCATTTTTTATTCCTTTAAACTGTTGTACCTCTCCTTTGACAGTGAACTTCATGGATAAGTCTTGAAAGTTCCATATTATATCCCCCAATGTGCTCAACCAGTTTGCTCCCAAGACTACCTGGCACCCAATTATAGGTAGTTGTAACAAATTTGCAGATATCTTCTTGCCTTGGCACTCTATGACTACTCCCTTGTACAGGCCTTGGCTTGTCAATTTGTCCCCATTGGCAACTAACACTTCAAAGGGTTTATTATCACTCAGAGGCAGGTTCAATCTGTCACTGAACTTGGCATCAATGAAGCTATGAGTTGAACCAGAATCTACTAATATAATTACTGGTTTGTTCTGAATAGTTCCCCTTAATCTCATAGTAGAGTGGTTCAGGGTTCCAGATAGAGCTTGTAGGGATATAGCAAAGGCATTCTCCTCTTTGTCTTGGACTGGTTCTTCCTGTTCTAGCTCCTCTTCCTCAGTAAACTCATCATCTGCAATCAGCATGCATAGCTTCTTATCCTTACATTGATGTCCCTTCATCCATTTTTCATCACATAAGAAACACAGGCCTAAATTCTTTCTTCTCAAGAGCTCACTTGGAGAGATAGTAGATGGCTGTCTTCCTGCAGGATGTGGTAGTTGTCCTCCTGCTGAGGCTTGAGTGAAATTCCTTCTGGCAGGTTCAGGATGACTTGGGAGAGGACCTTCTGTAGTGCCCCGTCCAGCTCAGTCAATCGGAGGAATCGAAGCGCCGACGGTGTTCGGACTTAGCCTTGCAACGGCTACTCGGAGACATCGCTCGGTCGAGACGACCGCTCGCTCAGGTGGGGTAGTTTCGGTGAACTTGCCTTATCTTAGCCTTCACATAATAAATCGCATATTTTCAACTTACACAAGTAGGCTTGATAATAAAAGGGACGAATCCATATAGCTAAAGGGAATAATCCCGACGAGTCAAATTGAGTTAGAACATGAAAAACGTCCCACGGTCGGCTTAGAGTTTGTGCACGGCGTGCTTTGAAAATGACACTCGATCCTTCGTCCCATGGCTTGGGAGAAGGAAAGTTGGTTGACTAGGCAAAGTTATGAACGTAGCCTAAGTCATAGGCGTCGTCCGCGTAAATGCTCGATAAAGCATGCACGCTTCCATGATGCAAGGCTTGGCATAGCCTTTGCTCGTCCCTTGAGTTAAGTTGTAGGCTTGGTGATGTTAGGCAAAGTGATGGTGGTCGACCTAAGTCATTCCAAGCACGGTCCTGCGAGTTCTACGACTGGGTATGACAACTTAGTCTTATGGTTTCAAGCCCGTCATATAGAGTAAGTCTTGGACGGTGGTGTCACGTAGAGTTCAAGTTGGTTTAAGGTACGATGTCACGGACTTAGTGTTTTCAGGTACGGGCCACGGTTGATTCATTGAGTTTGGAAAGTGTTGTGAATATTTGTTCTTGAGTTGAGTAAAATGATAGGGCAAGAAAGAAGAATGCTCGCGACTACGGATCGTCGAGACAAGATCTCAGAGGTGAGACGTATTGAACTTGGCCCTGAAAGAGATGATAACACTATAGGTGGAATGACTGTGTGAGACGTCAGTTGAGTCGAGTCTTGCATGGTCATGGACAACTTGTCGACAAGGTAGAGTTTCCTCGAACGGTAGCCCGACGGAAGGGGACCGGTTCTTGAAAAGCAGCATTAGCACGTGCTGGATGACCGCACAAGTTAGCGCAGAAGCTTGCCAGCGGGGCTAGCTACCCACCTGGCAAGGGCGGGCGCCTAACAAGCTAAAGGAGTCCAGGATGGCTCTGGGAGTCAGTGACCAAATCATATAGATGAGTCGGCATGGCGGCAATCCGCGTGTGTGCCTTTGGATTGAGTTGAGTTGTTGAATGTGTGTACTATTGGAATGCAATGTTTGGTCCTAAGATGTGGCATCAATATAGGCGACGTGCTTCGGCACGAGATGTGGCGTCGAGTCTAATATTGTCAGCATATAAGTTACATAGTTTGGATGTGAGTTGTCCTGAGTCTAAGTCAGGAAAGGCCGCAAGGCAAAGTTGGTCGAGTGACACTTAACCCACAAGTCTTGATTGGGTCAGTTGATGATTTAGCAGCAATGGCCGCGAGGCGGCGATATGGTAAAGTCACATTGAGTTACGAGGCACGGT
Source organism: Iris pallida (assembly GCA_029216955.1). Classification (NCBI taxonomy): domain Eukaryota; kingdom Viridiplantae; phylum Streptophyta; class Magnoliopsida; order Asparagales; family Iridaceae; genus Iris; species Iris pallida. The sequence goes on from JANAVB010009994.1 coordinate 1,584,310, forward strand.
ATGATGGATTTGTAAGCACGATCACACAAAAATGGAGCTTCATCTCGTAGTTGCGTCTCTGTATACCGTAAGGCAAACACGACTTGATAGGTTAACATTGTTGAGTTAACATTGATATTACGAGTACGGGATGGTCTAAAGACACAAAATAAAGTAAGGCGTCGGTCATAAAACTGATCCTAAGGCAAGACTAGAAAGACAATCGATAAGAAATGACTGTTGCACAAAGTAAATCAAACGTGTTGGGTTTGTATGGGTGGGCGAGGAGCTCATTCTACCAGTACAGTTGAGTACTGACACCCACATAGCTTCCATGTGCAGGCACAGGTAGAAGCTCGTGGCGCGGAGCTCGCTTGGGTGCATCAAGGCACGAAGTTCCTTGGCGATTCGAAGCGTGCGGCCGCATGGAGTAAAGACTTATACAGGACATAATGTATGGACGTCGCCTTTCGAAGCATCCGCTGGCTCAAGACTTGTAATTGAGAGATGAGAGAGAGCTGAGTGACTTATAAATGTGAGATGAGTAAGCTTGAGTGATTGTAATATTGGCCTTGCGCCCCACTGTAACCTTTGCTTCAATATCAATAAAAGAGTTTCTTCTGAATGACTTGTGTTTGTTCTAATTTCTGCTGCTATTATTCAATGTCTCTGCACGGGACTTCTGTGCGACGACCCCGTCGCAGCCGCTAAAATCGGCCGTTATGGAACCCGCCTTGCACGAGCGCAATCTAGGCTCGTGCGGCATCACACCTTAGTGAGGACGATCGCTCCTACGGGAGCGGGGCGTGACACCTTCCCCCTGGCTAAAAGCTGATTTGCTCCCATAATAAGTGCTTTTATATGTTTTCTTCATGGCATTCATTTTTGCCTCATGGAGCCTGGCTAATTCCGTAGCAGCAGGTAAATCTTCAGGATTTGCAAGTTGGACCTCATATCTGATCTCTTCTTTCAGCCCACCTATGTAGTGGCTAACAAAACACTTTCTAGATATCCCTTGGATTCTTTGGGACACCCTCTGATAGTTCAAATCATACTCCTGCACAATTGTTTCCTGTTTGAGGAGCCTAAGATCTATCATATAATCAGTGAATTTAGAAGGTCCAAATTGTGATTTAATAGTCTTGCAAAAGTTTGCCCATGTCATGAATCCTCCCTTCACTTGCATAACCCAGTCATACCAGTAAGATGCTGTTTCTTTGAGCTGCACTGAACAGGCCTTCAACCTGTCCTCATCTTGAGCCACCCCATAGTAAGAAAAATAACGGTTAGCTCTCAAGAGCCAATCCTCTACATCTCTTGTACCATCAAATTCTGGAAATTTAAGCCTCAGGGTTGGCTGATTCCTTGTTTGCCCATAAGGAGTATTGTGCTGAGAGTTCTTCTGGAATTCTCTGGTTGTCTGGACATTCCCTCCATCATGTATCCTTCTTAATGCAGCTGGAATGAACCCTGGCCAAGGGTTTGGCACTCCAATTGCAGGTGCCATAAACCCTGGTAAAGGGACTTGTCCCCCATGGCAGATGATATAAACCCTGGTGTAGGTGCTAATGGGTTCACAGGTGCTTGAAAGAATGGTACAGACATTGGAATGGTGGCACTGGCAATATGATTGCTCAGGGAATTCCCAGGAAACATTCCTCCATGAACTTGGGAATCACTCGGTTGAGTCTGATGAAGCTGGGGTGAATTCAACAGGGGATGTAATCCCAATATGGAATGGGGAAAGATTGGGTTCCCCACCAAATTAGGGTTAATTTGGGGAACTTCAAATCCACTTCTTGATCTTGCTAACTCCTCCATTAATTGATCAAATTTGGAGTTCAAGGTTTGGATTGTACCTTCAATGGCTTGGAACCTCCTCTCTCCTTCTAGTGGTGGAGGATTCTCCCTGGAGTTTGGAATGAGGCTGGGATTGGCCGCCCCGTTCTCCCCATGGGACTCGTGCACCGGCTTTGATACCAAATTGTTAACTCCTCTCCCGTTCATACTAGAACTGGAAGGAGTTCGATCATGGGAAGCCATGGCTTCCACTGCAGAAAACTCTTATAACAGAATTTTAAGAACTCAAGGAAGAAGAAGAAGAAACAAGAGATAAGTGGCTAAAATTCCAGTCCAATTGTTATTGCAGTAGTTCCTCCTTTTATAGTCAGGATACATGTACATGTACTAAATTATATTATAATTTTAATTAATTGCTGAGTCATATAACTGCCTGTTGACTCATCTAACTGTTTGTTTGATGTCAGGAAGATGGCAGCTGGCAAGACTCTGGCTTTGCTCGTCTCCACTCTCTGGCACCAGCTTGGCCTTCATTCCTCCTGCTGCAACAGCTTATGATATGGGTGCTTATCAGTTGTTCTCCATTCCTGTTGTTGATCCTAGCATCACTGATTTCTAGGTACGATACCAGTAATAATACTCGCAATTCGAGCTCCTCAAGCTGCTCCTTGAAGCGTCTGGCATCAGCGTGATCACTGGACTAGGCAACTCCTGTAGATCAACCATAAGGTATCTTGCATCTCAACATGTATAAATTTGACCTGGACTACCAAAGGTATCTTGCATCTGAACATGTAGCCCCACAAAGTAATGAGAATACTTCTTCTGTATTGATGCCATTCTAGTCGACATCTTCATCTTGGTCATCTGAGTTCCACATATCCGAATCTGCACGAATATAAAGGAGATTTTGTGAAAATACTTCATAGCTCAAACTTTTAGACACATTACAGCTTCAAGCTACCAAGGGTTTCAATCATCCTACTCACCAGCCACAGCAGGTGAAATAAAATACTGTAAAAGAATTAATTCTGAAGTTGATAATTTTGATTAAAAAATGTTCTATCATTTGACATTCACATCATGCTCTAATGCATACAGTAATTATTTCCATCTATTGATCTGACTAATGTAAAGCTTTTCTATGACATTTATATGAATATAGCGCATTTATTTTGTATATTTCATTTCCCAAACGATAATGAAATTTTTTATTGCTATTAATTTGTTTATAAAACTAATTTATAGCCCTTCCTTACAATGTAGAGGTAACACCAAATTTTCCTACTCAACATGCAATGAGCCGATGCTTTCCACTTGCACTTTACCAGTTCTACTATAAAATGCTGGATATCTCTTACTTCTTTGAGAGATTAGAGACACTTGTGCTCTTGCACTTCTCTCATATACATTGTAATACCATACTATTGTATATTCTATAGAGCCTCTTTCCAAGGAATCTATGCTTGAGGTCTAAATTAGAGAATCCATAAGATGGTATCACTGTGGTCAATTACTTTGAAACATTCAGTCACTTCATTTGTTTCGCATGTTAGTAGGGTCATGTATATGGTGAAAAATATCTTAACATGCACCTAAAGCAAAGTAGATTACACAAAAAATACTCGTGTCAAAGAAACAATGGATTATTAGATGTACCGTCACAACTAGTAATTTTGTTTCCTTCTAACTACAATTTATCTTTGCTATTATAAATCCTTTTTTTCAGGAGAAAGAAGTTGAAGGAGATGGCTGAGGGAGCTCAAAGGAGAAGTGATAGACTGTTAGCTATTGAGGAGTTAAAAACAGATAAGGCAATCATTGTTTTACCTGTAGATTTTCAGCAGATGAAACACAACCGAAAGCGAGGCAGGAAGAAGACCACAGAAGTTTATGAGGTAATAGCTTGTATTCTTTCGCTGGATCTACGTACAATGTGAATGGCTGCATTCCTACATGATTTTATCTGTTTGTACACATATCCACATAGCATTCACATATAAGTATCGACGCATGCTCTAGTATGGTGTATATGCATAGCAGACTCTCGAGACAAGAATCCGAGTAAAATCTTTATCGATCTCCATAACTCATTCCAAAGTATTTCTTAAAGCCTACAAATATTGTGTTAAAACAAGGTTTTCCGTATTAGCAGATGACTTCCAGTCTTTTCCATTGTTGTACCAGAAAGAACCTGACAAGTTTTTCGTATTATCTAGCTGCATGCTTATTTATGCATTGTATTAAATCACTGCTCACCACCTTAGTATTTCTTGTTGGCAAATTGCTGCAATAATTAGCTATTTATATATCCCAATTAAATTTACAACAGTTTAGGCAAAAGGAAATCCTTGTTCCCTTATTATGCATCAAATGAAAGAACAGCTTTTATGCAGCAAACTATTGTCACCAAAATTGCCATGTCAGGTCATTCAAATAATAGCCAATGGCAATTGGCTAACCTGGATCCATAATTGCAACAAATCTGTTGAGAATCAATAAGGGACTTTAGTCCCACATTGGAAAATGTAGTATGAAGAGGAGTTTGAACCTCTATAAGTAGCAAGTAGTAGTCCATCAATAAAATCATCCATTATTCATTTTCAACTTGGTATCAGAGCCATAACCATCCACCCCTCCCCCCCCCAAAAAAAAAAAAAATTTCCCCCCGGCTCCAGCGGCGCCCCCACCCCCCCGGCTCCAGCGGCGCCCCTACCCCCCCTCCAGCGGCGACCCCCCCCCCCCCATCTTTTGTGTTTTGTAGTTCTTTTTTTGTTATGTAATTTTTTTTTGTTTTGTAAAAAAAAGAGAAAAAAAAAGAAACAAGAAGAAGAAAAAGAAAAAATGGTGTATTTCGAAGACAGAGGGACATCAAATGCTTTATTTGCCCCCCATGTTCCTAGATTACACCGTCTAGAATGAACAAATAAACACATGCTTTATTTGTTCCCCGACCTTCACATAGGGATCTACACAGAGAATGATCGTATTTTCTCCACGGAGAATGATCGTGTTTTCTCCCGTGTCCTGACGTGTTCACTTTACATGCGCGCGCCGGTGTTGGCCATGTTTATAGCGCATTCATTGAGATCTGTCGATTCCAGCGATTTCATATCACTGAAATTGACCAATTGTGTATGTGGATGATTATAGAGACTAGCTTTGACCTAGTTTAACCTAGAGTTGACCATAGTTGACAAGTTGACTAAAAGTCAACTGTAAGTCAACTATTGACCCAGTTTGACTTAGTGTGACTCAGTGTGACCTAGTTGACTTAGTTTGACTGAGATTGACCTAGATTACATAGCTTATACTATATAATCATGCCTAACACCGTTGAACCCTAATTAGCTTATATATATATCTCATCTTTAGGTCGGTGACTTCACTCTGAGCCAGATTACACGATTGACATATTTTCATCGGATCTCAGGCGAGTACATTCTCTGATAATATTTCTGTTTTATGATATCGTCTATGTTTCTTGTATTTAGTGTAGATATCATTGTTCTCTTGACACATTGTTCACACAGATTGGTATTTCTCTGGATCCCGTCATGAGATATTATTCCTTGTATTCTTTGATATATCTTGTGCAAGTCTTTCTTGTTCCTTGTGCATTGTATAGACACAATTCCTGCGAAGGCTAGATATCCTCTTAGAGAATCACGTGTCATGATGTGTCATGGTGGGATCCACTATACTAGTCGGGGACGGGGAGTATTAGTGTAGATATGTGGTCAATTCCTATTGTGCACCCACTGTGTATCGATTGATTGTGAGTGTTGATCATACACTCCACGTATGATTAGCCAGGCATGTTACTATTGTGCAAGTTCCCAAGCCGGCCACATGTCGTAGCTAGTATTCACTCACGTAGATGGTATGATTCTCGACTCTTGTATATGATATGATCGGTTTTCTTGGCATTACTCTAGCTATAGTTTACAGCTTTAACCTTGCCATGCTACTTTTATGTACTTTCCACTTTACCTTGTATATTCTCTCTATTTACTGCTACATTTTCAATATCATCTAACTAGAACTGTTATTTGAGATTTGTGCTTGTTCTATCCTGACTAGATATGTTGACAATATTTTAGGAGTAGTCGTGCCCTCAGTATTGGACTACAGGATGTTGCTAGCTAGGGTGGTTCTCGATATTCTTCACCGTGAGTTGTCTCTCGGGAGTTTTAGGTCTGGTAGTTATTTAGTTTTGTTATTGTTTTCCTCTGTTTTATTCTTATCGTATATGATCCTTGTAGATTCTAGTTGTTCTAGTGATATTGTTATTATTTCTTGTCTTATCTTCCTTAGTTGTTGTGATGTGATATGAGTACCTTTATAGTTATGGATCCATAGATGTTGTAGTTAGTATCGGGTACTTGACAGTGCTCTACCGCCGATACTGCGACGTAGGATGGACGTGGCCTACGTATTCGTACCCGTATATCCGGGTGCGGGTCGTGACAATCTACGACCTCCGGCCGCCCTAGACAACTTGCCAACCCCGTGTCGCACATCACTTATCCCCCTGCTAAAGAGCAGGAGCCGTCCCCTCTGGACCCAGCGCATCCCGCTCGACACACCTCCCCCGACGTTCCCGAACTCTCCCCCACTTCCGACTATCCCTGTGCAGTGGTCCCACCCGAAGACACCTCTCACTCGGCCATCCCTTGTACGGCGGCCCTCCCTCGCGCTCCCTCTTACGCCGAGGCTCTCCGGCCAGATCGTGGGAGGCATTTACCCTCATCGGTGGCCGAGATTCAGCTTTCGGACATAGATTTCCCGCCACCAATCGTCGGCTACCCCATTCGGGTCCCCTTCGCCGCATTGGAAATCTCCTCCCTATCCTCCTCCTTCAATAAGACGTTTGTACTCAAATTTGGATCCGGATGCCCGAAAATTACCATAGTCTTGGAAGCTGTCGCAAGGTGGGGCCTCTCCGCAGCCTACCGGGTCTCTCCGCTTGACCCCAAGCTGTCACCCCCAGTTTTCGAATTAGGGGTATTTTCGTCATTTTCCAAGTTTTATAATTTTCGGAAATTTTATTTGATTTTATAGGATTTTTAGGGATTTGGTTTATTTAGTTTGATTTTTATCCAATTTGGACTTAAGTTGGAGACCCGGGTAGTCTGAACGCTAGTGGGATCCACATACTAGCTGGGCTTGACCCATATGTCATCCTAACTAGGCTAGAAACCATAAACCATACTCCCATGGCTTAACTAGTCATTTAGAGGCTTAATTAGTCATTTGAAGTTAAACCAAACCAAACAAAACCCAAACCAAACCAAACCAAGTCTAATGGGTGTGGAGGCCTAATGGGTCTCCACCCAAACCCATTAGGACTCCCCATGGCCGACCACACATAGGCCACTCCCCCTCCCTTTACTTCACTCCTAAGTAATCTCTCTCTCTCTCTCTCTCTTCATTTCATTCTTTTTGGAGCTCCCTCTTCTTCAAGAAGATCTACATTTAGGTATGCACATTAAACCCTCATAAATTCCTCTTTTTCATTTATTCCTTCACAATAAATGTAGAGGAGATCATTCTCTACATATTGACCATAGCTTTTATAGGTTTCCCTAAAATCTAGTTTAAGGATTTATTAGGAGTTTTCCTTATTTTGAGAGAGGAATATATATATATATATATATATATATATATATATATATATATATATATATATATATATATATATATATATATATATATATATATATATATATATATATATATATATATATATATATAAAATATATATATATATATATATATATATATATATATATATATATATATATATATATATACACATATATATATATATATATATACATGATACATGTTGGAGCTCCTTGGAGAGAGCAGGTTCCCTGGGAGCGGATGCTCGGGCGTGCCGCTCGCCGTTGGCTGGCTGGCCTGGCCGGCCGGCCTCCTCGGCCGGGCCCCAGGAGCACACCTCCGCGGAGACCCCCACCTTCGCCCCTGCTTCTCCGGGTGGCCGATCTTCTGGCCGCCTCCACTGTGGGGGGGTTTCCCCCTCGCCGGCGTCCTCTCGCCATGGGGAGGCGCCTCCCCCGCCGGGTTTTCTCCGCCGTGGGGGTTCCCCCTCCACCCCCACGCTGGGCACCGGAAGCCCCCTCCTCGGCGTCGTTCCCGGCGCCGCCGCGCTAGGCGCCGGAAGCCTCCTCCCCCTCCGGGGTCTTCCGCTCCTCCAGGCGGTTTTCCGCCTGCTCCGGCGCCCCCCGCCTCTCCCCTCGCCGAGCCGTCCCTTTCCCCAGCTGCGGTCGCATCGTCCCCCCCCCGGTGGAGCCCCCCCTACTCGGCCGCCTGATGTTCGAACTGGTGCGCTCCCCACTGCTCCGGCGTCAACTCCGCCCTTCTCCCCTCTCGCCTCGCCCCTGCAGTGGCCCCCTCTCTCGGCTGGGCCCTCCGTGCGGCTCCCAGCGACCGCCTCCCCCTCCGGCGGCTCTGGTGAGGCCGCCTCTCGCTTCCCCACTCCGGGGTTCCCTTCCCCCCCTCTTGCGAGTGGCGAGCTCCCCCCGGGAGCACCCCCTGCTCTAGCGTGGCCCTCTCAGATCTCGGCGTCACCGCTCCCGTCGCTCCCCATCAGCGCCGCTCTCCGGCGCTCCCTCCGCCACTTGCCGGAGGCCCCTCCCTTTCCCCCTCGCCGGCGGTAGGCCTCGCCCGGTGGTAGGCTGCGCCCTCCGGTGATCTCCTACCGGTCGGTCGGACTCCCCAGCCCCCCCCCCTCCGCCCTCCGCTCGGTCTGGCTCCCCCGCCCGCCGACCGAGATCCCTCCTCCCCACCCTCGCGAGTCCGCCCCCACCCCCCCAGGTTCACTCTCTTCCCATCCTCCTGGGCTTCCTCCCCCGCCCACGGAGTTGACCTCCCCCAACCTCCCTCGGTGGAGGGTTTTCCTCCGCTGCCGGATCTCCCCGGTTTCCTCCCCGCCGACTTGGTGGTCGGACACCCCCCCCCTCTCCCTCCCCTTGAGGTCGGGCCACCCCCCTCCCCCTACGTTTCCCCCCGTCCTCCCTCCGGATCGGCCCTCGTCGGAGCCTCTGCTCGTCGCCCGGTTCGCCCCACGGTGGCCGTCGGCGTACCGCCCCCTCTCCGTACCCCCAGCCATCCGCGGCGGCTCCCCCTCCCCGTAACCCCAGCCAACCCCGGCGGCTCCCCCGCCCCCCGCCTGGCCTCCCCCACCGAATCGCGGGTGCCCCTTCCCCTCCTCCCTCGATCTGCGCGCCCTTCTCGGGCCCCGCACCCACCTCGGGCAGCCCCCGCTCGTTGGGTTGCGTGTCCCCTCGGGCCGCACACCCAATTCCCCCCCTTGGGCCCGGTGCCCCCTCTTTCCTATTTCGAATTTTGAATGTTGCAGTTCCTGTTCCTTGGTTGACTGGGAAAAAAAAACAGAAAAAGATTAGAGTAGTAGCATCTTTGGTTAGTGGGTCCTTTCGGGTAGGATTCCACCCTTGCTATGTAGGAACTCGGGCTATCTCCCGGTTCTAACCTTTGTTATCCTTTCAATGAAGGCTTAAGCCAGTGTTTCCCCGAAAAAAAAAAAAAAAAAAAAAATATATATATATATATATATATATATATATATATATATATATATATATATATATATATATATATATATATATATATATATATATATATACATATTGACCATAGCTTTTATAGGTTTCCCTAAAATCTAGTTTAAGGATTTATTAGGAGTTTTCCTTATTTTGAGAAAGGAATATATATATGTATATATATATATATATATATATATATATATATATATATATATATATATATATATATATATATATATATATATATATGTATATATGTATTTGTGTGTGTGTAGAGGAGATGTGGTGGTGGTGGTGGTGTCATGAGAGTGTGTGTGAGTGTGTGTGTGTCCATATATATGTGTATACATATATATATATTTATATGTGTGTGTGAGTGTCTATATATATATATATATATATATATATATATATATATATACTATATACACACATACAAATCTACATATATATATATATATATATATATATATATATATATATATATATATATATATATATATATATATATATATATATATATATATATATATATATATATATGTAGATTTGTATGTGTGTATATAGATGTGTATGTGTGTGTGTGTCTATATGTATATAGATATGTTTGTGTGTGAAGGAGATTTTAGAGAGAGTTAGAGAGTGGGAGGAAGAGATTAGAAAGAGTTAGAGAGTAGAAGGGAAGAGAGGGAATATGAGGGAGAAAGGAAAGGGAGCAGCAGCTGCTGTGGGGAGGGGGGAAGGAGCTGTTGCCCCCCCCCCCCCCCCCCCCCACAAAACTGCACAGCAGCAGCAGCAGCAGCATTAGCCACAGCAGCAGCAGTAGCATATAGCAGCAGCAGTAGCACTAACCCCCCCCCCCCCCCATTTAACCCCCTAAAACTCCCCTAAACCTATGTATATATATACCTATATATATACGTATATATACCCATATATATACATATATACTCCCTAATATACTCCCAAAATGATCCTCCAAATTGTCCTATGAGTGTGTGTGTGTAGATTGAGTTAGAGAGAGTGTGTGTGAGTGAGTCGGAATTTAGTGAAAGGGGGAAATTGAGTTCCGAGTGTCGGAACACGTCCAAAATTTGATGAGACTTAGATTATGTGAATTAGATTTTGTGGGTAGGCTCCCGAGTTGAAATTGGGGTTTCTTGTGGGATTAGGAGGATGGTATCACACGATATCATTGAGTATCTCGCGATACTCAAGATAATCGGTGAATCGGCAACATACGCCGTGATATGGACTGGATGTCCACTCTACCTAGGAAGCTTGGTAGGTAATGATAGTGTAGGCTAGTATCCTACTACCCTAGGAAGCACGGGGCGAAATACCAAGCGTAGGTAGGCTAACTTGGTATTGGGCTAGGTTAGGAATTTACCTTTGTAAAGGGTAAATTTAAGATATTAGCCTACGGCCAAGATATGGGTTTCGGAGTTCAAGATGGACTTGGATATGGGTTGTAAGGGTTGGTAATGGTTAGAAATAGTCGCCTAGACCTAGTCTTGACCTTAGTTGACCACAGTTGACTTTTTAGACCAAAAGTCAACTATGGGTCAACACTTTACCCAATTTAGTCCCAAATTCTATTAGAGTTGAACAGTTGACCAAAAGTCAACTGTTAGTCACCATTGACCTAAAGTTGACATAGGGTTGACCAGAGTTGACCAGTTGACCAAAAGTCAACTGTAAGTCAATTGTTGACTTAAATCAACCTAGTTTAATTCCGTTTGACTTGCATTGACCCAGTTTAACCTGGTTAGGCCTAATATGACTTAGGTTGATCCTGTACAATCTAGTTTGACGTGTCTTGACCGAGAATGACTAATAGGATTTAAATTTGATTTGACTTTACTTTCTAAACATAGTATTGATACGTCTTGTTATCTATAGGTCCTCGAGGCGCTGCATTGGATCCAGTTGACATATTATATCATATCACAGGCGAGTACATTCTCTGATAACTTTTTTCCAATTTATGATAACTGTTATGATTCATGTACTTAGTGTAGATATACTTATTCCTGACACATGGTTCTCACGGATTGGTATTCCTGGATCTTGACGAGAGATGTTACTCCTTGTTAGCTTGGGATGTATTGTGCAAGCTTCCTTGTAGCTCTTGCACAATATATGGTCACCGATTCTAGAGAAGACTTGCTCCCTTCTCATAGAATCTCGTGCAGTGATGTGTCCTGTTTGGATCCATTCTACCAGTTGGGGTGGGGGAGTAGTAGCCTATGCCTGTGATCAAATCCATCCCGTATTTTCGAACAGTGTTAGTCATATACTGCACTTATGACTAGCCAGGCCAGTTACTTACAGGTGTCCAAGCCGATCACAAGTTGAAACTACTACTCACACACATTGGATAGACAGCTTACCCTGATTTGTGTACATACCATGATCAGTTCTACTTTCCTGTTCTGGCTCTAGTTCTACAGCTTACCATGCCATGATATATACATGTACACTCCATGATTTTATTGTATATGCTCTATTTACAGTCTTATGGCTTTTATTCTATCTTGAGATCTGTTATGAGATTTATGTACTCGTTCCATCCTGACCGGATATGTTGACAATGTTTACAGATGTAGAGGAGGACTATTACTGCACTTACTACGACCCAACGGACGTAGTAGGTTTAGAGATAGATACCCTAGATCAGCAGGGTACAGGACCGCAGGGCGAGATACCGCCTATCCTGTAGATAGAGTAGGTTTTTGTACTAGACCTTGTGTCCAGTTACTCTTGGGACTGTTATTATTTTGGGCTAGTATTAGAGACTTTGGACTTAGACTTGTATATTCTTTGTGTTTGGACTTGACATATTATATTTTATTGTCGTGTTGTCTTTATCATTCAATATTTACTTTATCATCTTAGAGTTGTGATTGAATACTCATATATTATCATTGCTTGTCCTCCGTTCGGATTTGACCATATTCTCGACAGATTTTGATATTATATAAACTGTTATTAGAGTAGTAAACATACAGCGTTCCACGTCATTTTTACGGTGAGGGCTGGGCGTTGTTACGCACACGTGCCCTTACAGTGGGTGCGGGTCGTGACACATTTTAAGTGGTGGCCCACGCAGGTCCTGAAGTCGCAATTAGTGCGATATCGTAGCAGCACTCGTCTTAGAGTGTTGACTACGAGCCTGTGTCACATATAGGAGGTGGTAGGCTAAGAGTACTCAATCACAGTAGGATCTTTCCTTGCTTATCTTGCTTACCGTCTTTGATATTGATTTAATGTATTCTAGATGTCCTCCTTTGATATAATCCTTCTTGTGCCATATTGATATCTTCCTTTCAATCTGTCTCCAGGATGGTTATGACTCATTCTCCCGGTGAGGAGCACGGGAAGACGGAGAGGTCTGCTACCTCTGGCGGACAGGCTCGAGTCACTTCTCCTGCAGTTGGGACTTCAGTAGGGGCTCTCGGGGGTACTCCTCCAGCGCTCTCGATGACTATCCCTGGGGTCACTGCGGGTGCTCTTCCTGCAGTGCTGGGGGCTACGACGGGAGCTGTCGGAGGCGTTCCTCCTCCTCCTCAGCAGGGGACTCCTGTCATGCCCCGATCCGGGAAATCGCTCGTCCTCGCTAGATTTTACCCGAATCATCGAAATCGCTGGGGCGTGATGCCGCACGAGCCTAGAGTTGCGCTCGTGTAAGGCAAGATAACGGTTCACATAGTGATTATCTCAAATTCGTAACATAAGCAGCGGAAGGAAACAAAGAATACAACAAGAATCTCTTTTATTTATAATGAACTGAAGGTTACAAAGGCTCTGAATAGCCCAATACATATGCCAATTGGCTACAACGCTCATGATCTCTCTAGCTCACAAAGGATTTCATTGTTCCATACATTATGCCTCTTTATAGCCACCAAGTAGTCTTCGGCCGAACATCTCCATGTCGTAAGTCCGAACGCCTATGCGGTAGCTCCTCTTGAACGCCAAGGACTCCATGCCTCGGCACGTCCAAGCCAAGCTCCGCCCCGAGATGAACATACCTGAACTTGCACATAAACTAGTGGGGGATTAGTGCTTTCGTCCTCGCTTCGCACTGATTAAGACCCGCTCGCACCTAAACCAAATACTAAGTATCTTTAGTGAACATGCATCTTAATTGTGATCTTTCTATTTAGCCTTAGGATCAGTTTCATGGCAATACTCATGCATAGCAACTTATCATAAATGTGTCCGATACCGTATTCCTGCAGCAGATATAGTTAGACATAATCTGAACATAAACATAGTGATCGTGCACATCCGGTTCCATTTTCCTTAGCCTGCAGTGGTTAGAACTTAAAATAAGCAACATACGAATCACGAAATCGACCAATCATAAACTTAGACAATGCATAAGGGTCGCAGGCCCTGCGCCTGCACCCAACTCTTATCTCAGCCTACCGGTCCTATCTATTTGAAGGTCACGGTATTTCGTACCGTAATGGACTTGACATCTTTTATGTGTAAGCCTACAATCACTTCGATACGGGTTGCTAGCCCAATATCCAAAGGATCCCAAACTTACGGATATCATAGCTTATCACAACATTGGACGGTCGCAATCCATCCGAATGATGTGCACCATAAATACCACACGTAATTCCCTCCTAGGCCGAACGGTCCCGGTGCCCCGGCGTAACCGTCCGAGGGAAGCCGCACCCGTGCACGGATAATCCGAGTCCATTGACCATACAATACGTACCATAGCATACAAGTCATATCGTTCCAACCAATCTCGTATTCCATAAACATAGTCTCGCACCATAAACATATTCGTGTCTCATAAACATAATCCACCATCCATATAGGGAGCTCCGTCGGCGTTATGCCCCAACACATCCATATTGATGCACGACGCCCAACGGCTTAGTCATCTCATACTCATATTCACCGCGTACCATTCGTAAGTCATTCTCATAGCCTAGTTCCGTAGTTACTTAGTCTTTTCGTAGCATAAGTGCCCGAGGGCACGCTCAGCACCGTAATCAATGTTCTGCGCCTAGTGTTCAATATTCTCGGAGTCGTGCACATAATGCACATCTCAATATCGTCTTTCAATGTTCTACCATCATTGTCCTACCGTGACCCGTACACTTGATGCACGTCGCTTTGATTGTTCAATGTTCTACCTTAGTGTACAACCCATACTTGGACCTTTCGTCGCCAAGCCACACTCGCTAGCTCGATAACATCTTACTCATACAATGATATCTTTTATTAGACGTGAAGGAATAGGGAGAGAGAGTCAAGAACCCGCCCATCTTAAGCCGATACGCCTTGTCGTTTCGCCGATTGAAGCGTCTCGCTTCCATAACTCGATTGCATAGCTAACTCCCGGACTTAGCCATTCCTTTGAACTACTCGATTGATTTGGCCTATCGCGCCCATGCCACAATCCGTTGCAAGGCCACGATTTGGTTTCGCGGACACTTTATTGCATAAGGCAAAATTTTGACCTCTTATCGTCCAGCATAAAAGCATAGCCTGTACACCAGATCAACTAAAATCAGCACTTGCTCAAACGGGACTTATCCTTTGTATCGATTCGATTCATAGATTCCAACCGACTCAAGGATTACCTTTGGCCAACGTAACACTTGCATCGATTTGTATCGATACTTCATCGGGTCAACGCAACTCTTCGAGTCAACGACTCAACGTAATGCACCGTGCGGAGCGGGGCATTACATAATGTACCACTCAAAATCAGGTTCATCCTCGAACCAAAATCAACACTTAATCCAAGTGCCCCGCATAGATCGTTTCACGATCTTGTGCTACTATCGTTGGAATCATACAACTTAGTTTGCATCATACACATATTTTAGGCGTCCCACCAATATATGCATTTCAGCCAAGCTCAGTTGTAGGATATTGGGACAACTAACAAACTCAACTTAAATCTCAAGCACCAACTATTCCGTACTCGACTTAGTCATATCTTAGCACCTATTCCCAAAATACTTCTCGTATGCATCATCCCATAACATGCGATCCTCTTCCAAACATCTCTGCACATAACTTGATTCAAACTCGTAACTTCGATCTCATAAGTTTTACGCCGGCCACCTAACACTCGCATTGCATCAAGTCATTGTGCATTCGATCGTAATAATTCTCCACAATGCCTACTCGCCCAACAGTTTGCCTATCTCTCACATAACTCAAGTCTTTCATCCAATCATTCATATCATTTGTCTTTAACGACATGGACTACATCAACATGTCTCAATTTCCTTTGCCTACAATCCGTACTAAGTCTCGCACACAACTATCCCAATACGACCCACATTCTCGAATTGCCTACGCATCGCATCTGGGGCTACCCCCGCTAGGTAACTTATCCAGACATCGTTCTTAATCTCTCCCGACATAAGAGGTCAACTTGAGTCTACGATGCTCAAAGGCAACAATCTTTTCGCCCTAAGGTCTCTTACGATACGCTCATCCCCGATTCTCGATCGAGTACGAATCCTTTACTCAATTTTGAATCAATCCTGACTAGTTCGTTTCGTAACATAGATAGCGCGCTCAACGCACATAGCCTAACCGTTACTCAAATCAATTCTAGGACACAACTCTTAGGGTCGTTCTACTATCCGTTGCTCTCGCGCATTGCAGAATTCTTGCAATCGCCTTACCGCGTCACTACGCTAAGCACGTTCCTCAACATCTATTCGATCCAACATAACTTTTCTGACCATATCGATTCTAGTACTCGCTACTTCCGAATCATGATACTCACTCGCTTAGACTTATTCTCAACATGCACTACATCATTCCTTATCCTCGACAAAATTTCTTATGCGACTTCTTTAGGGTCATCCTATAGGACTCCAACATTCACTTGATTTGGCGATCAAGTCTTCTAGGGTCATCTACCCCGAAACTACGCTCGATAATTGAAGATCATCAACGAAGGACAGTTACAACGAACCATGCTATATCCTATTGCGGAGCCAAATCAATTCCCTATAATTCCTATGCAACTTTTATCCAATTCGACATACTTTACCAATCCATAATTTATCTACTCCCGCGCAACTGATGCGCCGTTGCTACTCGAATCACTCATGTTTTACTGTCGACTCTTTTTGCTAGTCGTATGACGTCTACTCGCCTCAAGTCCGAGTTTACCTATCTGTGATCATAGTTCGACATATTCCGTACTCATCAAAACCGTCCTCGACCAACTTTCGCATCAAACCACAAGTCAAATCCAATTTTGCCATGCCTTGCAAGTTCGATCATCCCCGCTGGATGAATCACCATACCAACGCTCATACGGAATGATCGCCCAAATTTGGCGTGACGCATGTGCGAAGCTGGAGTTGCACTCGCATAAGACAAGAATGTCAACATTGTGGTTATCCTCGAAACAATCAAGCACTTCCGTTTTCTTCCGAGTAAGATCCATCGACTCTCAAATTCTCCGAAGCATTCCTGCCGTTATCATCCAAACTGCCATCAACTTAACTTGCATCTTATTCATCCAACAACAATGCTCAACATAATTTTCGTTCATTCGATCAGAGTATCCCCGAGTTATTGTATATCGTCTTTGATACGCCTCAATACCATCGTCGATATGCATAACTTGAACATCATCCTCTCTCATAAGCTCAAACTCGTTGCAATCGCTGCCGTTATCCGAACTCGAATACGAATCAAGTCTTTCACACATCAAGATACATTCTGTTATAACTAACTGCCATAATCGCGACACAATTTCCAATTCACATATCCATTCTCATATTCCTAATTCGTACTTCCAAATCGTGCCACCGATTCATCGCACTAACCAAATTTTGTTCGCACGATTTCTCCGTGCCTACTCAATTTGTTTCGAAGAAGTCTCCGTACTAACTCAACATAAGTTCGACCGGGTCGACCATTTCCTCCACGTAACATTCCTTCGCTATGCTCAACTTATCGTTCGACTTACACTTAGCGAATCCTCGTCCGACGTATCATCCATAGGTATGACTTCGCACATAATCGTTCAACTCAATTCATCGAAGCATACTCGCATCGACTTCTCTCAAGTTATTCCCACTCAAGTCTCGGTATTACTCCGTCCGTTGCAGACAAACCTATCATAACAACATAATCGTATCGACGAAGTCTATCGCAAGTCACCAACCGGCTTAACATAGATATCGCTAAGTGGTATCCCATATACCACTCGGGATCGAGTCTATCTTTATCGATACAATACTTCGCTATACTGATCGCATAATTGGTATTGCATATACCACTCGAATCAAGTAATTACTCGACATCGCATTCCGCATAGGTCCGACATCTATTCCTCAATCAACTATCCCGTATGGCGATCCTTCCGATCCCACCTCTAGCGTTCTTCTTACTCGAGTTGGCACAACAACTGAACCAACATGCCCTACCGTTCGCTCAAGTTTGACATACATTCGATCTAACCGTACCATGGCGATCATATCGACCACACCCGCAATATTCGGCTAACATATACGTTCGTCTACTCAACTCGACTCGTTGTTATCGCATCCACGATTTTCCAATCTCGCTCGTTGCAACTCGTGCAACAACTCATTCTCGATACTTAAGGTCTTTACTCAATCTCGTGCAACATATCGCTATCCATCCGCATAGCCATACAACACACATCATACCATATCGACTCGTTGCACCGATGCAACGAACGATTCGCAACTTGTTGCACTCCGTGCAACCAACAATACATAACCGTTCGCATAACAACATAGCACGCATCGCCTCATATATCGATCCGTTGCACTTCGTGCAACCAACAACACATATCTCCTCGCACTTCGTGTGACCAATAACACATAGCTCCTCGCACTTCGTGCGACCGACCACACATATTGTTGCACTTCATGCAACCAACATCACCATATTCGTTGCACTTTGTGCGACCAGCATTCCATAACTCGTTGCACTTCGTGCAACCAACGTTCTCCGATAGCACCCAGAGACAGCGTGATAGTCACGACATACTTGTGGCAGACGTACTCACTCACTTAATATAGACTTATTGTATGGAACATCCAATGTAGCGTCGAGCAGATCCATGAGCCATGCGGTTGCGGAAACAACTTAGAGTCAACTGAATTCGATAAAGAAGCAACAGAGGGTCAAAGAGATTCGTGCACGGTCCAAAGGATGGAACCGCTCTGATACCAACTTGTCACGCCCCGATCCGAGAAATTGCTCGTCATCGCTAGATTTTACCCGAATCATCAAAATTGCTGGAACGTGATGCCGCACGAGCCTGGAGTTGCGCTCGTGTAAGGCAAGATAACGGTTTACATAGTGATTATCTCAAATTCGTAACATAAGCAGCGGAAGGAAACAAAGAATACAACAAGAATCTCTTTTATTCATAATGAACTGAAGGTTACAAAGGCTCTGAATAGCCCAATACATATGCCAATTGGCTGCAACGCTCATGATCTCTCTAGCTCACAAAGGATTTTATTGTTCCATACATTATGCCTCTTTATAGCTACCAAGTAGTCTTCGGCCGAACATCTCCATGTCGTAAGTCCGAACGCCTATGCGGTAGCTCCTCTTGAACGCCAAGGACTCCATGCCTCGGCACGTCCAAGCCAAGCTCCGCCCCGAGCTGAACATACCTGAACCTGCACATAAACTAGTGGGGGATTAGTGCTTTCGTCCTCGCTTCGCACTAATCAAGACCCGCTCGCACCCAAACCAAACACTAAGTATCTTTAGTGAACATGCATCTTAATTTGTGATCCTTCTATTTAGCCTTAGGATCAGTTTCATGGCAATACTCATGCATAGCAACTTATCATAAATGTGTCCGATACCGTATTCCTGCAGCAGATACAATTAGACATAATCTGAACATAAACATAGGGATCGTGCACATCCCGTCCCATTTTCCTTAGCCTGCAGTGGTTAGAACTTAACATAAGCAACATACGAATCACGAAACCGACCAATCATAAACTTAGACAATGCATAAGGGTCGCAGGCCCTGCACCTGCACCCAACTCTCATCTCATCCCACCGGCCCTATCTATATGAAGGTCACGGTGTTTCGCACCGTAATGGACTTGGCATCTCTTATGTGTAAGCCTACAATCACTTCGATACAGGTTGCTAGCCCAATATCTGAACGATCCCAAACTTACGGATATCATAGCTTATCACAACACTGGACGGTCGTAATCCGTCCGAATGATGTGCACCATAAATACCACACATAATTCCCTTCTAGGCCGAACGGTCCCGGTGCCCCGGCGTAACCGTCCGAGGGAAGCCACACCCGTGCACGGGCAATCCGAGTCCATTGACCATGCAATACGTACCATAGCATACAAGTCATATCGTTCCAACCAATCTCGTATTCCATAAACATAGTCTCGTACCATAAACATATTCGCATCTCATAAACATAATCCACCATCCATATGGGGAGCTCCGTCGGCGTTATGCTCCAACACATCCATATTGATGCACGACGTCTAACGGCATAGTCATCTCATACTCATATTCAACGCGTACCATTCGTAAGTCATTCTCATAGCCCAGTTCCGTAGTTACTTAGTCTTTTCGTAGCATAAGTGCCCGAGGGCACGCTCAGCGCCGTAATCAATGTTCTATGCCTAGTGTTTAATGTTCTCGGACCGTGTACATGATGCACATCTCAATATCGTCTTTCAATGTTCTACCATCATTGCCCTACCGCGACCCGTACACTTGATGCACGTCGCTTTGATTGTTCAATGTTCAATGTTCTACCTTAGTATTCAACCCATACTTGGACCTTTCGTCGCCAAGCCACGCTCGCTAACTCGATAACATCTTACGTCTACAATAATATCTTTTATTATACGTGAAGGAATAGGGAGAGAGAGTCAAGAACCCGCCCACCTTAAGCCGATACGCCTTGTCGTTTTGCCGATTGAAGCGTCTCGCTTCCATAACTCGATCGCATAGCTAACTCCCGGACTTAGCCATTCCTTTGAACTACTCGGTTGATTTGGCCTATCGCGCCCATGCCACAATTCGTTGCAAGGCCACGATTTGGTTTTGCGGACACTTCATTGTATAAGACAAAATGTTGACCTCTTATCATCTAGCGTAAAAGCATAGCCTGCACACCAGATCAACTAAAATTAGCACTTGCTCAAACGGGACTTATCTTTTGCATCGATTCGATTCATAGATTCCAACCGACTCAAGGCTTACCTTTGGCCAACGTAACACTTGTATCGATTTGCATTGATACTTCATCGGGTCAATGCAACTCTTCGAGTCAACGACTCAATGTAATACACCGTGTGGAGCGGAGCATTACAACTCCTCTGCCGGTGTTGGGAGCTATTCCTCCGTTGCCTCCTCTCCCTACGGATATGGGGCAGATGCTCGCATTCTTTCAGCAGGTGCTGGAGTCCCAGCGGGCCCAGCACGAGGCACAGATGAGACAGATTGAGGCAATGTGCCAGGGCATGGAGGATGCCCATAGGTTGGCCCTGGCTACGGTGGAGCTTGGGGCTCCACAGCGGGAGGCGCAGCAGAAGCCCGGAGACATCCAGGCTTTCAAGAAGATGGGTCCGAGGGATTTCAGAGGGACCAAGGGCATTGTATATGCTGATGACTGGCTCGAGGATATCGAGCATCAGATGAGGGCCTCCTGCCTGGCAGACGACCTGAAGGTCGAGGCGGTCGGCTTGCAGTTATTAGATGTTGCCCGGACATGGTTCCGGAACGAACCGGCTCTTGCAGGAGAGGGCCACACTTGGGCTGAGTTTCGGGCCCTGTTCAGAGAGAAGTTCTTTTCCCCCGCAGACAAGATCGGCCTAGTGCGGCAGTTTCAGAACCTGCAGCAGGGCAGTATGACTGTGGAGGAGTATGCGGCGGAGTTCGGCCGGCTGAGCCGATACGCGGATTACATGGTGAGCGACCCAGTAATCCGAGTAGAGTGCTTCCGGAAGGGATTGACATGGAATATCAAGATCCTGATCCCTTCCTTCTATGCGACATATGCAGAGGTCTATGCGGAGGCTCGGAAGGTAGAAAAAGAGTGGGGCTTGAAGCCCAAGAGGGATCGTGATTTGTTTTTAGGGGCCAGTAGTAGCGCGGGGGCTGCTAAGCGCCCTCAGCTTCAGCATCAGCCGTTCCAGCATCATCAGCAGCAGGTGCAGGCCAGGGCACCTATCCAGAGGGTTCAGCAGCGTCAAGGGCAGGATGATCCTCCGTGCCACTACTGCAAGAAGCTCGGTGTAAACCCCCATAATTTATATTTGATTTAATTAATTTTTTTATGTATTTTATAAGCTATGTATTGATATGATACGAGTTTATTAACATAATTAATGTATATATGTGTGTGTATATATTATTATATGTGTGCATGTGCGTATTCCTATTAAATAAGGAGTATGATAGAATCTAGGATTTTTGGAATTTATTGTGATTTGTTGTCTTTTTTTGATAGCTTAAAAAGATATATATATATATATATATATATATATATATATATATATATATATATATATATATATATATATGGTATTATATATATTAGTTTTGTAAAAATATATACATAAGTATTGATGGTGGCCGAAACCCCCACCATCAGCAGCTTAAGGGGGTGGGCCCGACCCCATATTCCCATTAGCTAGAGCTAATGCTAGCAGCAGCAGCTGCAAATACTAGAGCAAACCCGAGCCCATACCTAGTCCTAATAGGAATAGCTAGCAGCGGATATATATATATAACCAACCGCTCAAAGCCGAACCCTAACCCCTTCCCGCGATCAATTAACTCTCGACCCCAAGGCCGCCAACCTTCCTCCATACCCAGCGCTCACCTTCGATCTTCTGCCCGCCGTCGCCGACGTCCGGTTCGCCGTCCAACCGCTCGGAGTCGACAGTTAAACAGAGAACACTATGTTTTTGAGGAACCCAGGTACCCGATTTCAATTCCAAATATTTTTGATTCTATCCAACGAAAGTTTGATCTATCGAATGCTATGCATAGTAGACATAACCCTCTTCAAAACCCTTCTGATAGAATTGAGCGAAACACCATATATCTCTCGGTCTTTCGAACCAAACTTCCCGACAAACTGTCTAAACAGAACAGTTTCAGGGTAGTTCCAAACCCGTATTTGGAAGCCAAATTTTTGGCGATTCTTCGACTGTTTTGAAAAACTAATTGAACACGTGTGAAGACAATATAACCAAGTGTAGAAAGCAACTTGTGGATCGAAGTTTTGGTTAATATGTAGGAAGAAATCTGTAAGTGAAGTTGTCGGAAAAACTGGTTTCTAAATCATAAAAACATATGGAAATTGTCCGATACGACGTGCGCCCCGACAAACCGGGCGACATGGTCATGCGTTATACGCATCGAAAGGCGCGTATAGACGTTGCGGACGTGTGGGAACTGACGGAACTCAGTTTCGTCGCGTGTGCGCGACGAAATCAACGCGTATCCGTCGAGATACCCCTGTATCGACGTTTTGCAAACTTGCCCATAACTTCGTGTACAATCGTCGAATCGAGACGAAACTTACGCCAACAGGTCCGGAACGAAATTCTGGTCCTGCATGCCAAGTTTGGTTCTATTCGGAGAAGGTCGAATCGGAACCCATTTTTTGCGGGCCCGCGACCCACTCAAACGGGCGATTGTGTACACGGCTCCTCGAAATCCAAAACTGGACATACCGTTGAGTTCCTCTCCTCAAACTGAAACCTTAGACATGTAGTTTGACAACTTTAGAGACCGTAGACTTTGGCACGCTTTTCGGTGCAAAGCGGGTCCAACGGCGGACATCGTTTTGACCCAAAATTATGATTTTGTCCATGTTCCAGAATTTGACTTTTGGACAGGCGTTTCCTAGGTATGTCTTCTCCACCGAGACCATTTTTGATGTTTGTTTCAGCAACCAGAGTTTGGAGATTGTGACGTTTCTTGGCTGACATTGTGATTACTTGGACTTGCCACTTTGCACCACCAGGCAAGATACCTTGCCACCTTACTCTGTGATTATTATATTCTTATTTTTAGTTGTTATTTTTAGCATTTTATTTCATGATATTTAAACTGTGCGTCCAAGTCACACTTGGGTGCAAGCGACTCTATTGGTCGTTTTTCTTGCTTTATGTATTCCCTTGCATTGACTTAGTTTATTGACCACCCATTGATGTTGAGGTATTGGTATATCTCATACTGACTTGATACTTGTTGTATCACGTGATGTGAGTCGCATGTAGGATACGTTTCCGCGTAGTTGGCTAGCCACCGATACGTATGGAGCGTGCGACGGATAGGAGTAACTGCCAATAGTATTGCATGTTAGAAGACTTGGCGGTTACTAGAGGTATATATCAGTCATGGAGATGATGATACTAGGCATTGGGTGGGGAGAACAATACCTGACGTATGGGCTTCTTTTCACTTTCTGATTACCTGTGCGCTTCACCGGAGACGCAGGCTCCAGGTGCCCTCTGACGTTTCCCAGAGCGTTATGGATGTAGCCCTTCACATGGTGCCCTCTGATGCTTCCCGAGCGTTATGGACGTAGGCCCTGTTACCCTTTATGGGAACTATGTCGATCCCATTTTTCAGCCAGGGTTCATGCGTCGAAGGATTGTGTCTCAACTGCATATTCACAGTAGAATGGTCAGGAACCCGATAGCATGCATACCTTTCTCTCTTATTGTATTATCACAGTTTATATGGCATGGTGTTTTCTTGTATTGTAAAACCCCTAAATTTCTACTATTTTTTTAATATTAAATTTGATACTGATTTAAAATTTTGTATTGTACGTCGCGTAGTCGTATTGTACGTCGTGCACGGAATTTTATTTTTCGTTTTGCTCGACGAGTGCGAATATGTGCGAGCGTACATATTTTAGAAAAGCATTTTCCATATTATTATACACTTTCAAAATATTATATATAATTATTATTCTTGTTATAAAAAAAGCCTTTTGTTTTTTTAGCAGCTATTAATCATAAATAATATTTTATTGTATACTTGGAAAAACATAATCATGTATGCATTATTCGTGCATACATGTATTTCGAAATTATTTATTAGTCTATTTTTAATAAAAAAAATGTAATTTTCGAGATTTATTAATATTATTATTTTATTATTCAAAAAGATATTTAAAAATATTTATTATTTTTGAAATTATTATTATTGGTATTTTGAAAAATATATTTGAAAGTTATTGTGGCCATTTAAATCTTGATTTGATTTTTAGAATTATTTAAATAGTTAAATGTTTGAAAATTTGATTTATCCTATTCGATTTTAAACTAAAATTTAATTTGATTTAAATTAGATTTGTATTTAGATTTGGATTTGGTTTTAATTTAATAGATTGATTTATCTAATTTGGGTTTAAACAATCCTAATCATTATCCAAATGGGAATTCCCACATCCTATAAATAGGCAGGTACTCCTCCATAAATTCCAATTATTCCACAAAATTCCTTAACCCAAAACTTGTGCATCGTGTCTGTGTCTCTTCTCCTCCATTAATTATTTTCCTTTTACATGTACAATTCTCTCACGTCCGACAATTCCGGACGTTCCTCTAGGCCGTGTGGAACATTCCCCGACACGACCCGAATTCCAAATCTACAACCACTTCGACACAACCCCTAACCCAAACCCTAACCTAGCTCAACTATCTCCGCAGCCACGACCCGACGTCGTCTTCCCATACCACAGCCATCACCTCGCCACCCTGCCACCACTCCTGACCATACTCCGCCACACCTCGCCGAAGCAACTACTGCCACCATCAGCATAGTCGACACTACCACCGTCGACCACCGATAACCCGACCAACTCCGGCCTCGACTCCGTCTGATACCCAACACCGCCACCAGTACACCACCCGAGCACAGCCCAGCCGTCGACCACCGATAACCCGACCAACTCAGGCCTCGACTCCGTCTGATACCCAACACCGCCACCAGTACACCACCCGAGCACAGCCCAGCCGTCACCACCACCGCCGTCGGCATCCCCGGCCAAAACCCCACCACCACACAAAATAGAGAAAAAAATATAATAGAAACCAACACCACCGCCGAACTTACCTCCTCCTCCGCGGCGAGCCGTGCCCGGCCATCAGCGCCGCCGTGCCGGCGAACTTCTTCCGCCGAGAAGCCCCGCCTGGCCTCGCCATCCTCCGCCGACGCCACCCCTACGGGTGACCGGATCTGCGCCTCCCGCAGGAGACTGCACCACCGACGATCTCTCTGGCCGCCGACCGGCGTGCCCTAGCCGCCGCGTGCGCCACTATCCGAACCGCCCGCTCGAACAGGCCCTGTCGCCGTCCAAGTCTCCTCCGCCGCCTTCAGCTAGGAGCGGCGAGCTCCACCGCTCCTCTCTCCTCAAACCCTTCTCCACCTCTTCCTCCCACCACCTCTCTCCCGTTCTCTCCGCAAGACCGCCTCCGGCGATCGCCGCCCGCGTCCGCTCTTCCCAAAACCCCCTTCTCCGCTGTACTCTACCGCCCGCGCATGTGAGCGCCACCCGCCCGCACGTGTGAGCGCCAGGCGCCGCGCCACCTCCCGTTCACCGCCTCCTTCCTTCAGCCGGCGAGATCTCCGCCACCCTCCATCCTCTCTCTCTCCCCGGCCTAACCCTTTTCTTTGGGTTTGTTGAGTTCTCCTCGAAGGAGGAGAACTATGTGACTGTAGTCTGTTCGAATTTACTAGTTACTGTTATTTTTTTATTTAATTATTTAATCGTATTATTATCTTATTGAGAAGAGCAGCTGCTGTAGTCATATTCGTTTGCTTTTAAAATTTTTATTTTTATTCTTTTTATTTTTTTCGTAAATTTGTTTGTCTTATTGTTGTAGTGTCACTTTCATTTGATTGAATTATTAAAATTATTTATTATTATTATTATTATTATTATTATTATATGGATTATTTATTATTATTAGGTTATATTAGTTACTGTTATTATTATTATTATTATTATTATTATTATTATTATTATTAAAGTGTTTTTGCTATTTTTCTTTGGTCTTGTGATTTCGAAACCTTTGGAGGTATTATTATACTATTTAAATATTTTTCTAGATATTTAAATAATTAATTAGAAATATGTTGACCCATAAAAATAAAGTTTACAAACTGTGAAATAAATTCTTAGTATGTTTTCCTCAATAATTATCTAAAAGTATTTTTTATAAAATATAGATTTTCGCCTAAACTCATATCTTCACAACCTTAACGTTTTAGCCAAATCGATTTTTCCATATTTTCAAAAATTTATCTAGAAACTATTTTTGCTAATAATATATATTTTTCAAGTATTATTAGTTTTCTAAAAACGTAGATATTATCTATTTATTCTGATTTTCCTCGTGTCCATGACCAATCCCAATCTTCCTATTCCTTTGCCAATTCTTTCCTTCCACCTATTGACCCTAACCAATTTGACTCTTCTGGACCCAATAGAACTGTCCGTGTCACCACCCGAGGTCACCATGTACAGTTGTTGCACCGAAGTCGCAGTTCATGCCACCATGATTATCGCAGCACACCAGACGTCCTACCAGGCAAGACACCTTGCCATTTGCTGTTTAATTATTTTAGCTCATATTTCATGCATGTTCATTATTTTCTTTATGCAAATAAACTGTGATACATGGCATAACCTGTTAGAATTTACTGTTCAGTTTCTTGCTATGTATTATTTTCTTACACATTAAAACCTAGATTTAAGGGACCACCTTTGTGTGTTGCATTCATGGCCTTGACACGTTGTACCACGAAGTTGTGTGTCGCATGTAGAACACGGAAGTGCATGATTGGCTGGCCACCAGTATGTACAAGCCGTGAGATAGGAATAACCGCTAATAGAGGTTGCATGCTAGTTTGACTTAGCGGTTATAGAGTTAGCATTGGGCGGGAAGAACATGATTGAAAGTTGACTACCACCCTATCTATCGTAGACTCGCTCGCTACTGAGGAACGATAGGTAGACTATATGCTATAGACTCGCTCGATACTGAGGAATAGTATATGGTGTTGTGACTCGCTACTGAGGTACTGCATTGGTATTTTCTTGACTTGGCCGGATAGTCATGCGACCATGAACTGTTCTTAAAACTGCATCCACTTAGACTGGTTAGGCTACCTTTATCCGTTAGGTACGAGTACTTTTGGTTTGGGTACTTGTATCTGACCGTGGCTTGGAACAATAACCTGTCACGAATTAGTTTACCATCTCCTGTCCTTGTTTGGTTGGAGGGATGGTACGCTCGTTCAATAGGTACGTACTGGACCATGTTATAATTCGATTTACTTATTTATTTGAGCAATATTTATTCAGTTTATATGGCATGATATTATGTGTCTTGTTACGTCCCTCTGAGGACCTGGTTATCTCTCCAGGTGTGTGCTCTTGTCTTTCGCAGGTGTTCTAGCTCTAGCCGTGATCTTCGCTAATTCTTCGAGGATGATTGCACCTTGGTCGTCTTCGCTTCGCTCGCCAAATTCTTTCTTTTGCTTATCATGTATTTTTCCTTACTTGTTGGTAGTGGATTTGTCTCCGCCCAACATATTGTATCAAGACAATTCATTATCTTTATATAATGTCTTTTATTTATTTATTTTGCGTGAATGAGATTAGTTATGGTTCTACTGCATTTTACAGCTTATGTATTTATACGAGGCATCCATATATTGGAGTATACTTCGTATGAATACAGCTGGCATGTCTACGTTCCTAGTCCTACGTATTTTGGGACTGGGGCATTACATATTTTTGTGGTGGCCCATGCAGGTCAAGATAAATTGTTCGGTTACTTTACCGTACCAAGCAAGCCTGCGTATAGGATTAGAAGTCTAGGATCTCATCCACATACTTGACCTCTTTCCTATATTTTATCTACCGTTTGACTCATCAATTGCATCTTGCTTGCTTCCTTCCATCCTTATTCTTATCTTCCCTTCGTGCTTGCTAGAGATTGACCCTACTAGTTAGTTGTCCCAAAATACCATTAGTTTAATTCTTTAAGTTGGGTAGAATACCTTATGACCTAGCAATCCCTTGGTACTTGTAAAGTTTAGAGGGCTCTAACCCATTTAATCAACCAAGCCTTGGTCAATAAAACCGTAGAATGATAGTATAGGACTTAGATTCCTATGACTCTTAGACTATTCATATTTGTTCCTTATTTCAATCTTAATCTCGTGCCTATATTTTACCACCTTGACTAATGTTGCTACTATAATTTAGTTTTGTAAACTCATCCATTTTATCGAGTTTGTTCATGACTTATGCTATTGAGCGCGCTCACTAGCATATTGTCTAATCAGAACCGGTGCATGATGGTCTGATCAACCGAGTGCACTTTGGTTCGCTTTTGTCTATTATTCTACGCGGATGGAGACATAGCTAAACTTGTCCTCTAGAATCCCATCCACGACTGCCTTGGCAATTTCTTTAAAATTTTCGGTCGTCCTTGAATCACGTTCTCGTATTCGATAATATCGTCTTGAAACTCCTTATTGCGTTCGCCTTCACCTATTTTAGGAAGACGAAGGCGTAGTGCTAGAACTCCCTCTAGCCTTCCTACCAATTATGACTGTTAACACTCAAGGTTGTTATATCCTCATCCTAAACTACTCGTTCTTTTCTTGGCCCTATCGTGACCTCCTAATCACTTAATCGATCTCTTATTCGTGCCTCAACCTACTCTCAAGAACCCATATCTATAAGGTCTCTAATTTATTCTTGAACACATACCATTATTCTTCGCGCGTTATCTTAACCAATTTTTTTCTTCTTGCCTTAATCCATGATTATCTTCGCTAATACTAGTAAAAGTCATTTCCTTGTCTCACCCAATGATTTGACCATGCTTCCTCACCGATACCCCCTTGCGCCTTTCACCCCCCTACTAATTCTTAATTTCGAAGACGAAATTCTTTTAAGTTGGGTAGGATGTAAAACCCCTAAATTTCTACTATTTTTTTAATATTAAATTTGATACCGATTTAAAATTTTGTATTGTACGTCGCGTAGTAGTATTGTACGTCGTGCACGGAATTTTATTTTTCGTTTTGCTCGACGAGTGCGAATATGTGCGAGCGTACATATTTTAGAAAAAAAATTTCTATATTATTATACACTTTCAAAATATTATATATAATTATTATTCTAGTTATAAAAAAAGCCTTTTGTTTTTTTAGCAGTTATTAATCATAAATAATATTTTGTTGTATACTAGGAAAAACAAAATCATGTATGCATTATTCGTGCATACATGTATTTTGAAATTATTTATTAGTCTATTTTTAATAAAAAAATATAATTTTTGAGATTTATTAATATTATTATTTTATTATTCAAAAAGATATTTAAATATTTATTATTTTCGAAATTATTATTATTGGTATTTTGAAAAATATATTTGAAAGTTATTGTGGCCATTTAAATCTTGATTTGATTTTTAGAATTATTTAAATAGTTAAATGTTTGAAAATTTGATTTATCCTATTCGATTTTAAACTAAAATTTAATTTGATTTAAATTAGATTTGTATTTCGATTTGGATTTGGTTTTAATTTAATAGATTGATTTATCTAATTTGGGTTTAAACAATCCTAATCATTATCCAAATGGAAATTTCCACATCCTATAAATAGGTAGGTACTCCTCCATAAATTTTAATTATTCCACAAAATTCCTCAACCCAAAACTTGTGCATCGTGTCTGTGTCTCTTCTCCTCCATTAATTATTTTCCTTTTACATGTACAATTCTCTCACGTCCGACAATTCCGGACGTTCCTCTAGGCCGTGTGGGACATTCCCCGACACGACCCGAATTCCAAATCTACAACCACTTCGACACAACCCCTAACCCAAACCCTAACCTAGCTTAACTATCTCCGCAGCCACGACCCGACGTCGTCTTCCCATACCACAGCCATCACCTCGCCACCCTGCCACCACTCCTGACCATACTCTGCCACACCCCGCCGAAGCAACTACTGCCACCACCAGCATAGTCGACACTACCACCGCTACTATGATCTCCACCACTCGCCGACCACCGATAACCCGACCAACTCCGGCCTCAACTCCGTCTGATACCCAACACCGCCACCAGTACACCACCCGAGCACAGCCCAGCCGTCAACACCACCGCCGTCGACATCCCCGGCCAAAACCCCACCACTACACAAAATAGAGAAAAAAATATATAATAGAAACCAACACCACCGCCGAACTTACCTCCTCCTCCGCGGCGAGCCGTGCCCGGCCATCAGCGCCGTCGTGCCGGCGAACTTCTTCCGTCGAGAAGCCCCGCCTGGCCTCGCCATCCTCCGCCGGCGCCACCCCTACGGGTGACCGGATCTGCGCCTCCCGCAGGAGACTGCGCCACCGCTGATCTCTCTGGCCGCCGACCGGCGTGCCCTAGCCGCCGCGTGCGCCACCATCCGAACCGCCCGCTCGAACAGGACCTATCGTCGTCCAAGTCTCCTCCGCCGCCTCCGGCTAGGAGCGGCGAGCTCCACCGCTCCTCTCTCCTCAAACCCTTCTCCGCCTCTTCCTCCCGCCACCGCTCTCCCGTTCTCTCCGCACGACCGCCTCCGGCGATCGCCGCCCGCGTCCGCTCTTCCCAAAACCCCCTTCTCCGCTGTACTCCACCACCCGCGCATGTGAGCGCCACCGCCCGCGCGTGTGAGCGCCAGGCGCCGCGCCACCTCCCGCTCACCGCCTCCTTCCTTCAGCCGGCGAGATCTCCGCCTCCCTCCATCCTCTCTTTCTCCCCGGCCTAACCCTTTTCTTTGGGTTTGTTGAGTTCTCCTCGAAGGAGGAGAACTATATGACTGTAGTCTGTTCGAATTTACTAGTTACTATTATTTTTTTATTTAATTATTTAATCGTATTATTATCTTATTGAGAAGAGTAGCTGCTGTAGTCATATTCGTTTGCTTTTAAAAATTTTATTTTTATTCTTTTTATTTTTTTCGTAAATTTGTTTGTCTTATTGCTGTAGTGTTACTTTCATTTGATTGAATTATTAAAATTATTTATTATTATTATTATTATTATTATTATTATTATTATTATTATTATTATATGGATTATTTATTATTATTAGGTTATATTAGTTACTGTTATTATTATTATTATTATTAAAGTGTTTTTGCTATTTTTCTTTGGTCTTGTGATTTCGAAACCTTTGGAGGTATTATTATACTATTTAAATATTTTTCTAGATATTTAAATAATTAATTAAAAATATGTTGACCCATAAAAATAAAGTTTGCAAACTATGAAATAAATTCTTAGCATGTTTTCCTCAATAATTATCTAAAAGTATTTTTTATAAAATATAGATTTTTGCCTAAACTCATATCTTCACAACCTTAGCGTTTTAGCCAAATCGATTTTTCCATATTTTCAAAAATTTATCTAGAAACTATTTTTACTAATAATATATATTTTTCAAGTATTATTAGTTTTCTAAAAACGTAGATATTATCTATTTATTCTGATTTTCCTCGTGTCCATGACCAATCCCAATCTTCCTATTCCTTTGCCAATTCTTTCCTTCCACCTATTGACCCTAACCAATTTGACCCTTCTGGACCCAATGGAACTGTCCGTGTCACCACCTGAGGTCACCATGTACAGTTGTTGCACCGAAGTCGCAGTTCATGCCACCATGATTATCGCAGCACACCAGACGTCCTACCAGGCAAGACACCTTGCCATTTGTTGTTTAATTATTTTAGCTCATATTTCATGCATGTTCATTTATTTTCTTTATGCAAATAAACTGTGATACATGGCATAACCTGTTAGAATTTACTATTCAGTTTCTTGCTATGTATTATTTTCTTACACATTAAAACGTAGATTTAAGGGACCACCTTTGTGTGTTGTATTCATGGCCTTGACATGTTGTACCACGAAGTTGTGTGTCGCATATAGAACACGGAAGTGCGTGATTGGCTGGCCACCAGTACGTACAAGCCGTGCGATAGGAATAACCGCTAATAGAGGTTGCATGCTAGTTTGACTTAGCGGATATAGAGTTAGCATTGGGCGGGAAGAACATAATTGAAAGTTGACTACCACCCTGTCTATCGTAGACTCGCTCGCTACTGAGGAACGATAGGTAGACTATATGCTATAGACTCGCTCGATACTGAGGAATAGTATATGGTGTTGTGACTCGCTACTGAGGTACTGTATTGGTATTTTCTTGACTTGACCGGGTAGTCATGCGACCATGAACTGTTCTTAAAACTGCATCCACTTAGACTGGTTAGGCTACCTTTATCCGTTAGGTACGAGTACTTTTGGTTTGGGTACTTGTATCTGACCGTGGCTTGAAATAATAACTTGTCGCGAATTAGTTTACCATCTCTTGTCCTTGTTTGGTTGGAGGGATGGTACGCTCGTTCAGTAGGTGCGTACTGGACCATGTTATAATTCAATTTACTTATTTATTTGAGCAATATTTATTCAGTTTATATGGCATGATATTATGTGTCTTGTTATGTCCCTCTGAGGACCTGGTTATCTCTCCAAGTGTGTGCTCTTGTCTTTCGCAGGTGTTCTAGCTCTAGCCGTGATCTTCGCTAATTCTTCGAGGATGATTGCACCTTGGTCGTCTTCGCTTCGCTCGCCAAATTATTTCTTTTGCTTATCATATATTTTGCCTTACTTGTTGGTAGTAGATTTGTCTCCGTCCAACATATTGTATCAAGACAATTCATTATCTTTATATGATGTCCTTTATTCATTTATTTTGCGTGGATAAGATTAGTTATAGTTCTACTGCATTTTACAGCTTATGTATTTATACGAGGCGTCCATATATTGGAGTATACTTCGTATGAATACAGCTGGCATGTCTACGTTCCTAGTCCTACGTATTTTGGGACTGGGGCGTTACATGTATCTTGCTATGTCTCCTGAGGACCTGGTTATCTCTCCAGGTTTAGACGATTTTCCACAGGAGTACGGAACAGCTTTGGAGCTATCTTACATTGATGATGAGGCAGTGTCTTATGACTTCTAGTCTATTCCTTATCTGAGATAGTTGTAGACATTATTTTACATCTCTTTTTTTCTATTTTGCGGAGGTCGGACTCCGATCTTGTGAGACTATTTTTCATAGCTGTTTGGAGTGAGTATGTTCACCCGGCTATCTTTTGACACTCTTCTTTATTAGGACTTATTTATCTTCTGTATTGAGCTGTGATGAGATTAGATATGTTATTCTGGCCAGTGATTATTTATTTACAGCTTATGTGCATATACGAGGATTCTATATATTGGAGTATTCTTTATATATGTGCAGCTGGCATGTTCACGTACTTGGTCCTATGTATTTTGGGACTGGGGCGTTACATGTTTTTGTAGTGGCCCATGCAGGTTAGATTTAATATTGTTGGGTTACATGACTGTGCCCAACAAGCCTGCATATAGGAATAGGAATATCTCATCCAGAACTACTACTACCTCTTGACTTCCAAACTCTTCGAAACTTCCTTGATTATTCGATTTACTTCATATCTAATCCTTCCTAATGTCAACTTATCTTCCTCGTGCCGCAGTATGAATCTACGAAGCGGACGTACCTCTGCCTTGGCCCTCACATCTAGCGAGGAGACTACACCAGAAGGACAGAATCCTCCTATGACTCCAGCGACACCCTACCAGCCAGAACTGTCGCAGCCTACTACGACACCGACGACGGAGTACCCAAATACCGCATCACCCCCAGGCAGCCATGCTGGGCAGACCACTACCATGCCACCGGAAGGGAATATACCTTTGCCACCACCACCACCCTTCCCTCAGTAGTTTCCTCCACAGTCGGGACCTCAGATGCCTCCACCACCGACTGATGGGAGCCCTACTACTCAGTTTATGTATACCATGATGCAGGCTCAGTGGCAGCAGACTGAGCTGATGAGACAGACGATGAGGGCAGCTATGGCTAGACCTCCACCACCACCTCCAGTACCAGCACCGGCTCTGCATCCCTATGAAGGCTCTATCAAGAATTTCACAGATATGAACCCCAAGGCCTTTAGAGGAACGAAGAAGCCATTAGAGGTGTCACAGTGGCTTATTAGTACCGAGAAGCTACTGAAGGCATCCCAGTTGCCAGCTCGAGATTGGATGACAGCGGTGGACCTACTGTTAGAAGACAATGCTCACCACTGGTGGAAGGCGGAAGAGAGACGATTAGGCACTGGGATCACCTGGAAGCAGTTCTATGATGCATTTTATGAGAGATTCTTATTCATGTTCGAGATGGTCTCTATGACCAGTTCCTTCATCTGAAGCAAGGGAATATGACAGTTGACGAGTATGACTCGGAGTTCAATCGCCTGAGTTGATTTGGTACGGGATTGATTCCGACAGAGTTAGAGAAGGCAAGGAGATTTCATCAGGGGCTTGCACCAGAGCTCAAGTCTTATACGACTACCCAGTCTCGAGTCTCCCATTCAGCTGTCTTGGAAGAAGCTCGTGCTCAGGAGATTCTTCGCAAGGAACAGCAGCATACATCGAGACGCCATACCCCAGCAGTTACACCAGCCCGAGCTACTCAGAGTGGACCTATTAGGAGGGCCACAGGACAGTTCCAGCACAGACCCTCACCTTATCAGAAGCCCGTTTGCCATTACTGTGGAAAACAAGGACATATCCAGAACGACTGCAGGACCCGCCTTGGATTATGCTTGATATGGGGATCCAATCAGCACATGCTCAAGGATTGTCCGGAGCAACATACAATAGTACAAGCTCGGCAAAATTCGAGGCCCACAGCCCCAGCTCTCCTAGCACCACAGTCCATAGCAGGAGCACCTCGTCCACCATTGCCTTTCCAAGGCGTACAGTACAACAAGGCCAGAGCTCAGGGCCCGGGACAAAATTATGGGCAGGCATTCTCACTTGTTGTTGAGGATGTAGAGACAGAGGCAGAGGTTATAGCAGGTATGGTTCTAGTTGCATCTTTTCCTGCTATTACATTATTTGATACTGGAGCCACACATCATTTATAGCCACTAGTTTTGCCACTAGACACAGCATTCCCATCACACCCATAGCTAAGAATGTTAAAATCCTCACTGGAGGAGGAATTGTACCTGTTAGTGGTGTTTGTAGACTTTGTCCTGTAGTGATAAATAGCAAAGAGATGATGGCACAACTTCTTGTATTTCCCATGTCGACATTTGATGTGGTTCTTAGAATGGACTGGTTGAGCCAGTATTTCGCTCTCATAGACTGCCATAGGAGCAGTATTATCTTTAGACCTCCGAATACGGCAGAGTTTGAGTTCACCAAAGAAGACGGAGATAGTTGCGAAGCACTCACATCGGGAACTCACATGATGATGCATGACACCCCACAGCATCCTATTATCACTGAGTTCGAGGATATATTCCCCGAGGAGTTGTCAGGACTACCCCCTGACCGAGATATTGAGTTTTCTATTGAGCTTATTCCCGGAGCTGAGCCTATTTCATCTCGAGTATATCGCCTGGCACCCAAGGAGTTGGTAGAGATGAAGACACAGATTGATGACTTAGTAGAGAAGAGATTTATTCGTGCCAGTACGTCATCATGGGGAGCACCCGTTCTTTTTGTGCCTAAGAAAGACGGGACGGTGCGCATGTACATCGACTACAGAGTACTGAATGCGGTGACGGTGAAGAACAAGTATCCCTTGCCACGTATAGACGATCTATTTGACCAACTGAGTGGAGCAAAAGTATTCTCCAAGATTGATTTACAATCAGGCTATCACCAATTGAAGGTTCGGAAGGAAGACATTGTTAAGACAGCCTTTCGATCGAGGTATGGACACTACGAGTTCTTGGTCATGCCTTTCGGTTTGACCAATGCTCCCGCATTTTTCATGAATTTGATGAACAAGATCTTTCACCAATACTTGGAAAAATTTGTAGTAGTCTTTATAGACGATATCTTGATTTACTCCAAGAGTCAAGAGGAGCATGAGCAGCATCTACGGATAGTTTTGGGAACCTTGAGGAACGAGAGACTCTTTGCGAAGCTTAACAAGTGTGATTTTTTTCTCAAGGAGGTATCATTCCTTGGTCATATTGTTACGGGCGATGGTATATCGGTAGACCCAGAGAAGATCACAGCAGTCAAATCATGGCCCGCTCCCACATCAGCTTCTAAAGTGAAAAGTTTCCTCGGACTTGCGGGTTACTACCGACGGTTCGTAGAAGATTTCTCTCAAATAGCGGGGCCTATGACTCGATTAACTTGCAAGGATCAGGAGTTTATATGGACAGACGAGTGTCAAGCCACTTTTGACGAGTTGAAGAAGCGATTGACCACAACACCGATCTTGACACTACCATCGGGCCCAGGAGGATTTGTGATCTACAGTGACGCATCCAGGAAGGGATTAGGATGTGTATTGATGCAGCACGGTCGGGTAGTAGCTTATGCATCACGACAGTTGAGAGTGCACGAGAAGAATTATCCGACCCACGATCTAGAGCTCGCAGTGGTTATCTTTGCTTTGAAGCTATGGAGACACTACTTGTACGACGAGAAAGTTTATATCTATACTGATCATAAGAGCCTCAAGTACATGTTCACACAAAAGGAGTTGAATATGCGACAACGACGTTGGTTGGAGTTGATGAAGGATTATGAGATCGAGCTACATTATCATCCGGGCAAGGCTAATGTCGTGGCAGACGCATTAAGCCGTAAGCCCATGGCACACTTTTTGACTACACAGAAGGAATTGATTAGAGACTTGGAGCAGCTTGGTATTGAGGTAGTATTACCGAGAGCAGATGGCGTATTAGCCAACCTCCAGGTGCAGTCATCATTAGTAGAGCGCATCAAGGCAGCATTGCCCAATGACGCTAGATTTTGATGGCTAAAGGAGAGGACGGAAGCAGGAGAGCAAACAGGATTGAGGATCCACATCGATGGGACATTGCGATGTGATGATCGTATTTATGTTCCCAATGGAGAGCTACGGTAGGAGCTGATAGCAGAAGCTCACAGTTCGACTTACTCTATTCATCCCAGAGGGACCAAGATGTATCGTGACTTACGACAGTATTATTGGTGGCATGGAGTGAAGCGAGAGATAGCTCGTTTCGTTGCCAAGTGCTTGGTATGTCAACAAGTGAAGGCGGAGCATCAGAGGACGGCCGGATTATTACAACCGCTACCCATTTCCGAGTGGAAGTGGGATCACATTACTATGGATTTCGTCACGGGTTTTCCTCGGAGTCCTAGAGGACGTGATGCAGTATGGGTGATTGTTGATAGACTTACGAAGTCAGCACACTTCTTACATTTTAGAGTGGGCTAGTCGACAGAGGTATTGGCAGAGATGTATATGGAGCAGATTGTGAGATTGTATGGTGTGCATGTTAGTATTGTGTCAGACCGTGACTCGAGATTTACTTCACATTTTTGGAGGAGCATGCAAGAGAGTTTGGGCACTCGATTGAAGTTTAGCACATCGTATCATCCGCAGACAGACGGCCAGTCGGAGCGTACCATTCAGACGCTAGAGGATATGTTGATAGCGTGTATGCTTGATTTTGGCGGTTCGTGGAAGGACCATCTTCATCTTGTTGAGTTTTCCTACAACAATAGCTATCAAGCGAGCATTCAGATTGCTCCTGTTTGCAAAAACAAAAGTTGAAGAACTTTATTGATACAAACTTTGTAAAAGATTACAATTTAAATTCTAGGAATGGTACAACTTTAGGAATCCAATCTAGATGACGATTGCTTTATCCCTTGGACGATGTGAACTCTGAAGACGAAGCCTCTAAAGTTGAAGACAACTCTGGAATTGAAGGCAGAAAGCCTCGGAAGTTGAAGGCAAAAGCCTCGGAAGAATGCAGCAGCACTTGGACAAGAACTCCTGAACTCTCTGATCTCTGATTATTGATTCGTGATCCCCTTAAATGGAGACTTGAAACTCTATTTATAGAGTTCTGAGAAATAACTAACTTTTAGTTATTCTGGACTGCGTATGATGGATTGCGCAGTAATGGACTGCGCAAGCAGTTGCTGGATCATGGGTTAACCGTCTTGGACACATGGCATCATTTGATTGAAATGCGCATGATCATGCATAGGCAATTGCCACGAAATGAGCAATTGATGGCATGAATGCCACGTGTACTTTATCATTTGTACTGGTAAAACGCGCACATTGAACTGCGCAGACTTTGGATTGCGCCAACTTGATTTGCGCAGGAAATGGATTGCGCCAACTTGATTTGCGCAGACATGGATTGCGCTGCCAGCTGTCCTTGAGCGCCGTGCTGCACGATTAAACGAATGGCTGCCTCGATCTCCGTGCTGTCAGTTGTCAGAAGATTTGATTGTGTCAGATAATGATGACTTTTGCCACGTCAGCTTGCGCAGTTGAAAGTGTGCGCAATCGATCCTGCGCAATCTGAATGGTGCGCAATCTATTGTCTGCGTAAGTCATCTGAAAGTTGTATTTCTTGATTTTCTGACTTTGTTGATGTGTGCCACTTGATTTTTTAGGACCTACAAGACCCCCTTCAAAGTTTTCGAAAGTTGAACTTATTCAAAATTTCGAAATACTTTGAATTTTGAAATTTGAATCAATTTGCGCATGATGTAAGCTGGCTGCACAATCTGAGGGATTGTCCCCAATTTTAGGCGCAAACTGAGGCAGCCGTTTCGTTTCCGAAAACTATAAATAGCTCTCTTCTTCATTTCATTTCTTTACTTTGCCTCCTTTGTGTTTGAGAGAAAGAAATTTCTGAACGAACTTCGACTTCCTTCTCCGACGATCTTCATGGCGCCCCGACGATCCTCCGCAGCCGATAAGGGTAAGGCCCCGGCCGAATCATCAAACAGGGCTGCGCGACGAGCTTCTCATCATGAATTCGTGCACCCCACAATGTCATGTCGAGAATTTTTAATCAAAAACCCTTTTTAGGGTTTTGATATCACTGTTCTTCAAAATCCATCTCTTTTTAGAGATGTGATCATAATGCGCCACCCTTTTTAGAGTTCTGGTTGCACAAATCAGTCAACTCTTCATTTTTATGAAGAGCGACTTTCTGTACAATCGGTTGAACTGCGCTGGCAGATGTCAGCGCAATCTGCTGATTCGTACGAGATTGTCAGCGCAAACTGATGGCTGTTTGTTCGCACAGTCTGACGTTTGCTCAAACTGATGCTGCGCAATCTGATGTTGCGCATTCTGATTTTGCGCAAACTAATGACAGAATCTTTGACTTGACTTGTATTGATTTTTATTTTCTCTGTTTGATGCAGTTAACGTGAGAGAAGATCCAGAATATGAAACTTTTGTGGGAACTCTTTCAGAGTCTGAGTATAAATAGGATCTCTCCCATGTACATTATCCCCAGTATGATCTACCGACCTCCCATCAGGCGATTTTGATATCTCAAGACAATGAGACTCTACTGTGTTTAATGAACGGACAACCCCTGGAATCAGCAGACTCTATTATTCATAAGAAACCTTTATTCTTGTTTGGTGAGGCTTTTGAGAAAAGCTCTCAACCAAGGCCGAGGATGGAGGAAAGAATAGTCCATCAGGAAGATAGGTCATTCTTTATACCAGATATTGCCCGCTGTCTCCCTTTATCCCGGTATGCTCATGCGAGCTATCCGAGGAAGATGGAGTGGAACATCACTCTTTTCCAAGATGTCCGTGCAGGGGAAATTTTCGTGAAGAAGGGGCCAAATAAGAAGGATATGTTCTACAGCTCCTCTGATCGATACAGTATCTTGTTGAGAGGCTTGAGACCCGGTTGCATTCCGCCAGAGAACTCCTCTTTGTTGATGCCTATCAGAACACCGATATTTGCAAACGAATTTGCGAAAGCTGAAGGGAAATACCCCGAACAGGATATCAGATTAACTGGATTGGTGAATCCAGATTACAGGAGATGGAATTGTATTACAAATTGGATTCTGACAACAGAAGACAGACTTCAACAAATCAATTTGTACAAAGCAGTACACGCCACTGTTTATGGTTTTGCACCCAACTCACATATGTTCTTGGCCTTGGCTGAAAGATACAATTATAGGACAGGAACTTATGACCCCTGGTGGAGAAATCGGGTTTGCACTCCACGAGATGAAATATATCTCGTACTTGCCAATGGCAGACGCTCCGTATGAAGAGTTTGTTCCAACCAATGATGAATTGGACAAACTTAGAAGGGAAAATGCAGCGATGGTAGCAGTATTCGAGGAACTGCTATGTCATTACAAAATCTGCTCCCTGTTTTATAAGAGTGCTACAACAAACACCTGTTATTCTTCGAAATGGTTACCCTATCTGTTCCTTCACCACATAGAAGAGAAGAAGACTAAGGAAAACGACAAATGTTATCCTGATTTCTTCAAACCTTTGAGCAATACAGAAGTTATGAAGCTGATGAAAGAGAGTGGTAATTTTGATAAACAAATGAAAGATGATTATCAATATCCTCCTTTAAAGAAAGGGGACACTCTGGAGAGTTATTTGAGAATGGGTTATAGACCCATGTCAAAAGAAGCCCAACTGGCAGGGTTTCTGACATATTGGCTCCGACGGTTTGTGGTCCCCGGATCCAGTACTGTGGACCGCTTTCATCGCGGCGTTCTTTTTGCCGCTGTCAAGTTAGTCTTTGGCTACAAGGTGGACCTGTTATCAGCAATGACTTGCAAATTAAATGCCAGTCTTCGTTTGTATGTCGATCTGATGCTGAAAGCAAAAGGAAAAAAAGAATTCCCTCGCCTAGAACTGCCATACACATATCTATTCGGATGGTTGCTTCTCCACTATCCCACTTTAATGGACCCCGGCATGGGACCGGTTGATGGCAGCTTTCTGCGAAGGTACTCTCATGGAAAATGGAAGTACACTTCTTTGAGCGAGTGTAGATATATTTTAAATCTGAATAGAGGATAGAACTTTTGTTGTGCTCCTCTCCCTACTGGACATGATCAGATGCCAACAAATATGGTGGACTCAAAGATGCAACCTCTAAACCGTGCAGCCTTTGAATGGTTGAAGACAATTCGACCATCTCATTTGGTATACCGGTTCGAAGAGGAATGTTACTTAGAACCATATCTCCCCAGCCGATTTGCTCGGCAGTTTGGATATGATCAATTCCATATGGGGAATGCAATCACCTGTCTCCAAGGCAAGGATTTTTTGATAGACGGGGCCCGAGCCTGGGCTTACTATAATGCCCGCGATACGAAGGCCATATTCTCGATGCCAGTAAATAGCACTCATGGTCCTCGGATGCTATTTACTTATTCAGTATTTTATACATCCGCGAACACTTTTGCTGAGAACTTTAATCTCGCAGATAGTTTCGCTTCTTCGACGAGATTTAAGAAAGGAAGAGTTGCTCTGTCGATCCCTATAAATGATGAGGTGCACGAGCCAGCAGATGCTCCTTTGGAAGTTTCGAGGGATATTATGTTCCCTCAAGAAGTAAACACAGCAATGTGTATCTCTCTGAAAGTGGATAGATCTCCAGCAAAGAAAAGGAGAAGAGAGGAGCCTCCTGCTCTAGCAGCAAAGAAGAAGTTGATCTTAGATCACTCTTCTGAAAAGATCACTACTCAATCTCAGTCTCGGCAACTGACCGAGTCAGCTCAGCAAGAAGAGGCTATTACACCAACCTCTATCCAGAAACAAGTTGAGACAATAAATATAGAGAGTCCGGATAGGCCACTAAAAAGAAAGAAGCTGGTCCTCAGAAGGAATCGGGTCTTGTCTTCAATGGTGATGGATGTTGCAGCTGGATTAACCTTGCCATCTCCAACTCCTATTTCAGAACCTAGGAATAAAACTCCTAGTCTTGAACATAGAGAGGAGATCGAGCAAAGAACAGATCTTGCTCCGGGAACTGAGGCCGAAGAGCCTAGAGGAAGTACTGTGGAGGAAGTGAGGAAAGAGCAGTTACAGATTGTTGAACTTCCGCCTACTCCGAGAACCCTTCGCGAAGAGAAAGATCGCAAAGTAATTGCAGCTTTAGAAGATTGCAGTTACAGCCCTCTGGATGACTATGGCAACCATACAGCGACTACCAGCAAGAAGGCACCAGAAGAAGACGAGGATGAGGAGAGCTCTTCATCTGAGAATGTTGATGACTATATGCAAGATCTTGAAGAAGATGAAGTGCACGCATCTCCTACTGCTGTAAATGATGAGGATATTGAAATCCCAGAGAATACTGCTGAGACCTTAAATCCTGAAAAAGATGTTGAGGCTCCAGAGAATGCTACTGACACCTTAAATCCTGAAAAGGATGTTGAGGTTCCAGAAAAAGCAATAGATGAAGAAACCCTGGAAGAAACTCCCGCCAATGATCCTCAAGGTATAAAAATGAAATTAGCAATCTCCTCTTGAATGAATTGATAGCTAATGTCTTTATTTGTATTTCCTGTAGATCATGAGACTCCTCCAGCACCTCCGACGTGCACGGACATAGTGCCCATAACGACGGTGGTTGTTAGTAGTAGTCATCATTTGTCTTGTGGTTCTGAGGCGGGTAGTAGTCAAGCTGTTATAGCTGAAGTTACTTCTGCTCTGCCAGAGTCTACTCCTGCAGGGGATAAGCTCATTGCTGGATCGAACCAAGGTAAGACTGCCTTCATTTGATCTTTTTGGTTATTTAGCAAACGACTAGCAAAATAACAATTTTACTTTTGCAGAGGAACAAACAGGAGGGGCGACTAGCTCCACTCTGGCTCCTTTGTTTAAAGAGCCTGCCATCCAGACACAAAGGATCGAGCATCCTGCTGTCTCGTCTTCAACAGGAGTAGCTGCGACTCCTGGGACTCTGGAAATTAATCAACAAGTTGTTCAATCATTCACCAGATGTTTCTTTGAATCGTTGAGACCCCTAGTCAACAAAATGATGGACAAAGAGGGAGCTGATTTCTTTATGGTTAGAAATCCAACTTCCCTCTTGGTGAGGGCTGTAAGGGAGCAAGGTGACGAAGCTCAAGCTACTCTCCTTGAGCATATACTGGATGAGTTAGAAGTCTCTATAAAAAAATATAAGGAGCTCAAACAGAAGGAAATAGAATCTCTAGTGCAGGCTGAGTTCGAGCGAATGGCCCAAGCAGCTGATATAGAAAGGATGAATCTTCAAAATCTTTTGGAAGCTTATTTCACAAAGTCTGCTGAATACAATTCCAAGCTAGAATCAGTAACTTTGATGGCTGAAAGAAAAGGACAGAGAACTGCTGAACTGAGAGCAGAGATTGTTCGTCTCCAGCAAGAATTAGAAGAGAAAACTGCTAATCATCAACTTGTGATTGAACAATTCAATGCCTTGCTTCAGGAGAAGGATGAGTACAATGCAACTCATGGTGCAGAGATTACCCGTCGGACTGTAAACATGCCCGTTTTTAATGAAGAAACCGGAATGGAAGAGGCTAGAATGAGGGTGACATCCACTCATGAAGAAGAGCTGCAGACTCTGAAGCAGCAGATCGACAATTTGATCATTCCTCCTTCTTAATAGAACTTTTTGTATCTTTTGTTTGTAATGCCGCGTATTTTGATAAATAAAAGACTTTTTGCTGTGGCTCCCTTATTTATTACATATCTTATGTAGATATAAATAATAGCAAGACATGATATATTTCTTGTAGAAAATAATTATATTTATTATATCTGCTCAGAGGTAATATGGGCGTGGCAGAATATATTGAATATTATTATTTCAATTGACAACTTAATCGAAAATGACAAGTTGCTGATATGGATGTGAGATGAACGGAAAAACCGTCAAATGATTAGAACGAACAGACAAACCGTCAAAATGAAAAATAACGAACGGATGAACCGTCAAGTGATGATGAATGAACGGGCGAACCGTCGGATGAATGTGAATGGGTGAACCATCGGATGAATGTAATGAACAGATGGACCATCAAGTGAATTAAATGAACGGATGAACCGTCAAGGGAATTAAATGAACGGATGAACCGTCAGGTGATGATGAATGAACGGGCGAACCGTCGGATGATAATAAATGAACGAATGAACCGTCGGGTGGTGATGAACGAATGAACCGTCGGATGAATGTGTCGCTTCATTGTTTGAGAAATCTCTGTCTATAAATAGGACAGAAATCTGACAGGAATGAGCACTTTCACTTTTCAACATAAAAATGTCGTCTGAAGATGCACTCAAAAAGACTGAGCTCGCCCCGAAGGTTGAAGAAGACGTTAAAGAACGTCCTGTCGATCCAAATCAGCCAAAGGAAGCAGAAGCAGGCGAAGATTCGTCTGCACCCAAGCCACCGAGAGACATCCTGGACTTTCTGCTTGAACCATGAAGGACTGAAGAAGAAGAAGCCATGAGGATGGCTGCCTGCAAGTTCCTCGTAGGCTCCAGCAAAGAAGTTCTCGGATCTTTTGCTGACCGTATTTTTGAAAAGGACGGTAGTGGTCCGCGTCCAAATGTAGAGAAGGATGATAGTGACCTTCC
Source organism: Iris pallida (assembly GCA_029216955.1). NCBI lineage: Eukaryota > Viridiplantae > Streptophyta > Magnoliopsida > Asparagales > Iridaceae > Iris > Iris pallida. The sequence goes on from JANAVB010009994.1 coordinate 1,629,254, forward strand.
TTAATATCATGTACTATCATTCATGATTAAATAAAATTTTATTTATGAACACAAACTTGTCTGATGATTTACAAGTATTTACATTTACATATAGTACTTTTTAAGGAATTTGCCATTGATAGGCATCATTGCAATTCGTCCATCCAGTTCTGAGAGTTGATACGCTCCGTTTGAGAAGACTTTGCTCACAACGTATGGACCTTCCTACTTTGCGTCAAACTTGCCTTTGCTCATATGAGTCATAGTCATAGGACGTCTAACTGTTAAAACAAGTTCTCCTTGTTGAAAGGCTCTGACCTTCACTTTACGGTTGAAAGTCTTCGAAATGCGGGCTTGATATAACTCAATATGTTGTTGAGCCATTAATCGCTTTTCGTCGAGTGCCTCCAATTCTTGAAGTCGAAGAAGATCATTGTTCTCTGTAGTGAGCTCGTTAGCAATAGCAATCCTTAAAGAAGGAATTTGAAGTTCCAGAGGAAGAACAGCTTCACAGCCATATACCAAAGAGAAAGGCGTAAAACCCGTAGGATTGCGGACCGTAGTTCGATAGGCCCATAGACATTCGCCAAACTTTTCACTCCAATTCCGTTTGTTGGTAGATATAAACTTTTTGAGAAGCTTGATAATAGTTTTGTTGAAGGCTTCGGCTAAACCATTAGCAGCAGGATTGTAGGCAGTCGAAGCGACATTATCAATCCGATGATCATCACAGAATCTGGTAAATTTCTGGCTGATAAATTGCGGTCTGTTGTCATAAATAATTTGTCGAGGGACACCAAATCGATAAATGACATGATGTTTGACGAAGTTGATAACGCTACTGGTCTTGACTTCAGCCAAGGGTATAGCTTCAGCCCACTTAGAGAAGTAGTCTGTTATTGCCAAAATGAACCGATGTCCTCTAGAAGAAGGGGGATTAATAGGACCTATGACATCCATGTCCCAAGCTTCGAAAGGCCAGGAAGCGGCTGTCGGATGTAGAAATTCCGAAGGTTGATAAATAAAGTCTGCATGGATTTGACAGGCTCGACATTTCCTTGCATATTCGATGGCATCTGATACCATAGAGGGCCAGTAGTAACCCATTCTTCGGATACGATCCTGTAGTTTAGGACCGGGCTGATGTGCTCCGCAAACACCATCGTGAGCTTCACGCAGTACCTCTTTTGCTTCATCACCAGCTAAACAGCGTAGAAGAAGACCGTCATAAGTCCGTCGATAGAGAGTCTTAGTGGTTTGATTGTAGTAGAATCGTAGAGATCGTCGTCGAATACTTGTAGCCTCCTTAGGATCTTCGGGGAGTATGTCATGAACCACGAAGTCGATGAAAGGAGTTCTCCAATCTTCATTGATAACATTAATTTTAGCATAATTACTGAACTCGATGTTACGATTGTTTTCTACGTAAAACAATTCTCGATTAGAAATGACCACCACTTGTTGTCTTCGAATGGGGACAGCTAAAACTGCTGCAAGATTGGCTAAGGCATCTGCTTCAGTGTTACAAGCTCGGCGTACATATTCAATAAAAAAAGCTTTGAACGATGTAGCCATGTTGATTGCTGCCTCAAAGTAAGGTACCAGATCTTGATGACGGACTTCATAAGTTCCTCTAACCTGGTTGACAACCAGCTTAGAATCGCCGTAGACTTCGAGATATTCAATGTTCAATTGCTTGGCTAATTGAAGACCAATGAGTAGAGCATTGTACTCGGCTACATTATTGGAACAGGATTTATCTAGAGAGTAGGCTCTTTGGATAGTTGATCCTTCTGGGGAAACGAGAACAACTCCAACTCCTGCTACAATAGTACCATTGGGTCCGATCCTGGATGCTCCGTCAAAGAATAAACGCCAAGTTGGAAATTCTTCAGAGATCAAATTGACTTCCAACGTCTCGTCTGGAATTTCATCGTAAAGCTTGGATGTTTCGGGTACGGGATGAGCTGCTAAGAAATCTGCCAGTGCTTGACCTTTGACAGATTTTTGAGGAACATACACCATGTCATATTGGGCTAGAAGGATGGCCCATGTAGCAAGCCGAGAGTTGAGTGTGCTAGGCTTCTTCATCAGTACCCGAAGAGGATTGACTCGGGATATGACATGAATGGTTTGACCTATGATGTAATGTTTTGTCTTTTGAACGGTGAACATAAGGGCTAGATATTCTTTTTCAACCGGACTATAACGGTGTTCAGCACCAATCATAGTACGACTGAGATAGTAGATGGCCTGTTCGTGACCTTCTTTGTTCTTTTGGACGAGTAAAGCACCCAACGAATGATCCATAGCACGGACATACATTAAGAATGGAATGCCTGAATTGGTGGCACCAAAACTGGTGGGTTCATAAGATATCGTTTGATGTCGTCGAATGCTTGTTGACATTCTTCAGTCCAAATAAAAGATACACCCTTCTTTATTAGTTGAGTGAATGGTCTGTAACGTCCAGACAAGTTCGAAATGAATCGCCTGATGTACGCAAGTCGGCCTTGGAATCCTCGTAGCTCTTTTAGGTTGCGTGGAGGACGCATCTCTTGAATGGCTTTGATCTTTTCGGGATCCACGTGTATACCCTTAGAGGTAATAACGAAGCCGAGAAATTTACCACTAGAGACACCCAAGAATGACTTGGTGGGATTCATCTTGAGCTGATGTTGACGTATGAGATTGAAGATTGTTCTCAAATCTTGGATATGATCTTCTTTTAGACGACTTTTAACAGCTATATCATCAACATAACATTCGACTGTTTTACGAAGATGTTCTCTGAAAATGGTACTCATGGCACGTTGGTAAGTTGCACCAGCGTTCTTGAGACCAAATGGCATCACTGTATAGCAATAGACTCCCCGAGGAGTACGAAAAGATGTATGTTTTTCATCTTCAGGATTCATCTTGATCTGATTGTATCCAGAGAATCCATCCATAAAAGATATTCGCTCGAACCCACAAGTATTGTCAATCATGACGTCCATGATAGGGAGAGGAAATTCATCTTTCGGACATACTTCATTAAGATCCCGGAAGTCGATGCAGACTCGAACTTTGTCGGTTTTCTTCAAGACTGGAACAACGTTGGCTACCCAATCAGGATGTTGTTCTTCTCGAATAAAGCCACAAGTGATAAGCTTCTTAACTTCATCATCGATTGCGTCCATCATTTTAGGCTTGAATCGTCTTTGTTGCTGTTTGACTGGTTTAGCATTGGAAAGAATGTTCAGTTTGTGAGTAGCAATTTTGGGATCTAAACCTGGCATATCCTCGTAACTCCAAGCAAAGACGTCAATGTATTCTTTAATGAGAAGAATCAACTCTTGCTTATCTGCTTCCGAAAGATTCTTGCTAATAAAGATTGGACGAGGTGACTCACTTTCTCCTACATCAACTTGAATTAGTTGATCTTCAGTAGGAGGTTCTCTTTGTTCAAATCGGAGTACCCACTGATTATCCATCTGTTGAGCCCAAGGATATGTTACAAAACTTTCTTCAATGTCCTCATCATATCCTTCCGGAAGCACAGCAGAAACCATATTAGAGGATACGACCAGCCGATGGACTTCACCTATACTAGTGTCAGAATCCCATGATCTGGAATCAGAAGAATTAGAACGTTCTTCGCTATCAGAATCAGAAACTGCTGGGGATAACATTGGAGGGGAAGCATATCCGAGACCTCTTTTGGTCCTGCTGTAATACATTTCTGACTTTCCTTGTGGAACAGCGGTACGGAGAGGAGTCTTTCTTCCCTTACCATAGTTGAGGCCGCTTTTGAAGTCGTAACCCATCTTTCGGACAATGTCTTTTGATTGTTGACTATAACGACAGAATTGAAGATATCCCGTGTCGTTAACTTTGCTATCATCCGTGTAGCTAAATTTTTGTTCCGGTCTTTTACTAAAAAGTATTGGACGTTCACCTTTCTTGCAAGCAGGAACAATACGATATGAATCTTTTGGATGTTCACATAAAACTTCTGTTTGAAGAGATTGTACAACTTCCATTGTAAATGACTGAAAGCTATCTAACATATCCAAATAGTATTTAGTATGATAAATAACATCAGTATACTGGAAAGTAGATGCTTTTTCATTGATATGTACATCTGTATTTACAGCAGGACCTTTAGCCTTAGCAGGCTTGGTCAGATTGATTACAAGAGGGGGAGAAGAAGAACGTGGAGGAGGCTTGTTACGACGAAGGTCAATAACAAGTGGCTCAGAGGAGGTGAGCTTCCTTTTTTCTTTGTTGTGAGTTAAATCAACAACAAGAGGCTCAGAAGAAGCGAGCTGCTTTTTGTCCTTATTATGACGTAAGTCAATAATAAGTGGCTCAGAAGAGGTGAGCTCCCTTTGATTTTGATCAGCATCAACTGATTTTTCTTGAACCGGCAAGTGAATAGCCAGTGGTTTAGAAGACTGGGGATGAGAAACACGTCCTTTGACAGGTATGATGAGAGTATCATTGGGCACTGCTTTTTGATCTTCTTCAGTATCCATGGCCAATACCACTTTCATAAATTCCTCCTTGTACATACGAGCATCGTTGCAATACGCCTCAACGCCTTTGAAAGGATAAAGGTCTGCAACTTCCTTGTGAACTTGTCCTTTGTCATCAACGTATTTAAAGCATTGATGAAGAGTTGAGGGAACAACATTATGTTCATGAAGGAAGGGTCTTCCCAGAAGAGCGTTGTAAGAACAACCATGATTGTCAATGATATAAAAGGTCACCTTTGTGCGAAGATTGCCTATTTGGAGTTTTAGGCAAATCTTACCCAAAGGTTCACTCCTTCCTTGGTTGAATCCCAGGATAGTGGTGATTGTGCTTGAAAGACTATGAACTGGTATCTTCAATGCGTCTAGCATCGTCTTTGGCATGATGCTGAGAGCAGATCCTGGATCTATCAGGATACGATCGACTTTTATCGAATCGACATATCTTGTATAGTAGAGAGGACGATCATGTCTATTATCTTCCAGTAGCATATCATCCTGAGTGAAAGTGATGTTTGGAATCAACTCCAGGACACTATGACAGTGACAGCAAGAGACTGGTTCTGATTCCGGCTTTTTTAGAAGAGTTAAGCAAGTTTCAGCCTGCATCAGAGCTTCACTTAAAGTTTCTCGAGTCTCCTTAGAAAGGCGCAAGAGCTCGAAAATTGATAGCCTAGCCGGTGTATTGGCTAATTGAGCCAATATATCAAAGTTATACGGCTTTTCAAGTCCTGTAGGAGATGATTTCTTCAATGGTTTATCAAAGCGGACTTGTTGCTTGCCTTTGTCAGCCGTCATTGGCTTGGGAGGAATAGGTACTACAACTGGTGAAGATGTAGAAGGGATCTCTTCAGTGGAAGCAGGTTGTGCTGGGGCAGGTTCAGAAGAAGAAATAGGCTTCTCTTGACCTTCAGAATGATCTTTCAAATAGGCTTTCCCTGATCTGGTGCCTAACAGAATCTCCTCGTCAACTATGGGATCAAAAGACACCTTGTTGCAAGTCTTTGTTTTGCCTTTAGAACGAGCTTCTTCTTGAAAGAAGAGGGTACCTCGAATTCCGGAGCAAGATCGGGATGGATCCATATAATTTCACCATTATCAAGAGACAAGGGAACAAGACCTTCATTTGGTGGAAGTGGGAGATTCCCAATCTCAAGAGTAGCTTTGGGAATTGGAATGACACCGTACTGTACCATCTGCGGAGAAAAATCACCAAACTGGACTGAAACCATGTTCGCAGTAACAGTCTTCTCATCTTGCTGCAGAGTGACGACACCAGCATTGACAAGCTCCTGAATTTTGCCCTTGAGCACATAGCATGCTCGAGTAGGATGTCCAATAAACCTGTGGTAGACACAATATTTAGGATGATCTGTCTTACCGACTTCATCAGGTTTCTTTGGGTCTGGGAGTTGAATTTTATTGCTTTTGAGTAAACATTCAAAGATGCTTGCAGTGTCATTCTCGTCGAAGGAATATTCTACTTTCGGACGAGGTTCCCTTGGTGGAGGTGCAGAAGGAGTAGGTGTGGATGTAGGCAGAGCTACATTGACAGCCAAAGATTCTTTATTCTTATTCAAATTAATATTCAAAGTCTCTTTTGCTTTACGATTGTTTTGGCGGTTGCCACCACCTGACGTCTGATGCTCATCTCGATCGGGGTTAGACATCTGTACCCCCAATTGTTTGAACTTCTTGGCACTCACTTCAGCAGCTTTGGCGTTGACAATAAATGAAGGCCAATCTTGGAATTGGGTAGATCCCGTCCACATACTGATAATAGGTAAAAGATTTGCCTTACAAGTATCAATAGTGACAGCAGCTGGAGTTCCGGGAGGCATTTTTAAAGCTTCACGGTAGAACCGTTCAATAAAACTCTCAGCAGTTTCATTATGTTTCTGTTTGATTTTGTTGAAAGCTGACATAGTCATGTCATTAAATCCTTCATAAAACCGTTCCAGGAAGATTTGTTTAAGACCTGAAAAGGAAGTGATACAACCATCGGGCAAACTTCTGTACCAGTCATATGCTACGCCGGCTAAACAACCGACGAACACTCTGGTAAGAAGAGCGTCATTTGGCTGAAGTTGAACGGTCATTACCTCAAAATGATTGATGAATTGACTAGGGGAAGTACTGCCATCGAACAAAGAGATTGTTGGAATTTTGTACTTCAGTGGAAACGGGACTTCCTTCCATTCAACTGGATAAGGCTGCTTGATCCCTAACCTTTGCAAGTTGTCTTTCTCTTTGAAAGCTTCGAACTGGGTTCGCAAGAGTTTGACAGCTTCATTGGCGTCTTCAGATGACGAAGAAGGAGCAGGTTGAGTTGTGGTAGGAGGAGGAACAGCATTGTAAGCACTACCCCCAGCTCCTGACTGACTAGGTGTAGTTTGAACTGGTACTTGTACAGAAGGCATTTGAGGAGATACTACCCCCAGCCCAGTATTGACAGGTACCGAAGATGCTATGATCTTTGGACTCGTAGTAGGTGCAGTTGGTGCTGTAGCATGCTGTGCTACAATGATGGAATGCATACTAGCAACCATTTCAGCCATGGTTTTTAGTTTGTCTTCAAGTGCAGTAATTCGCTGTTCCTGATTTATAAAAGTTGAAGCATCTGGATCATCAGTGACAACATAAGCTGTCACTTCTCTTGGTACAGTGGAAGACACCGTCTGTTCAGAGCTTTCGCTGTATGCATCATAGTTTGAGGAAGAATAACCTGAAGGATTTTGAGGAAGATTCCTTTGACCGATTGTATCTTGGCTTCGAGAACGGGTATGTTGAAACACTCCTTCGGAAGATTCTTGGAGTAATTCTAAATACCGCTGGCTTGGCTTGCGAAGCCTGCCATGCTTAGAGCATCTTCTACCCCCGGTGTCTCGGGAAGTCATGTTGACAGAAGCATACAAGACTTCGTCTTCCTCTGACATAGGTTCAGATTTAGCAAAAGTCAGACGATCAAAGACAGATCGTCTTGTTGTTTGACAGCAACATTGGATGATGACTTTGTGATTGCAATGATGATCAGATGATTGAGATGGAGATGTTGAGACATTGTCCCATTTTTGTCTAAGATGTTCTCAAAGATCGGGAACAACAACAGGACGAGGAAAACTTTGAGGGACTTGTTCTTTGATAACGTTCGGAACATTATTCCGATTCTTCAAATATTTAGTCCCTTGAGTATACAAGGAAGTGCTTACTTCATTGGCATAAGTGTCGGGATTTTTGACCTTGGAGAATTGTTTCTAATGATGTTTGATCTTCGGTATTGGCTGTTTACGTTTTACCGAAGTGGGTCTGTTGAGATAAGTTCAAAGATCAGCAAATTCACCTCCAGGGGTTTCTGTCTGAGACACTAACAGTTTTTCCTGTCTGGAATGGGAAATCTTGAGAGTCGGGAGGTCCTGGAATTCTGCTACCGGGGTAGGCAGAATACCTCTTTGATCAGTACAAGTGCTCTTGTTATAAAGGAAAGAAGAATCTTTGTTTGAAAGAGTTCTAGTACTGATTGGTGCCAAGGCACATTCAGATGGATCCTCTTCAGTAAAGACTGAAGAAGATTGAGAAAAGACCAAAGGGCCTTTCTTTTATTTTGAGACGAAGGGTTAGCTAAAGAGCGTTTCCCTCTATTGTCTTCCAAGTCATGGGACAAGAAAGTTTGAGAAAAGGCCAACGGGCCTTTCCCTTTGTTTTGAAGAGAAAGAGGAATAGCCAAAGGACTACCCCCAGTGGATTGCGCAGGAGCAATAGAATGTTTAGGAAGAGGAGCAGAATCTCTTTCTTTGTTATGAGAAGAAGAGAGTTTAGCCAAAAGGCTGTCACTCTTGGATTGCGCAGGAATGCTTTGCGCAAGAGTTCTGGCCACAGAAACTGTGGTTTGCGCATCAGGAGTTCTTGCCACGGAGTGCTTAGGTTGCAT
>JANAVB010009994.1:1642677-1652677 GCA_029216955.1 Iris pallida
AACGACTCTATCGGTCGTTTTTCTTGCTTATGTATTCCTTGCATTACTTAGTTTATCGACCACCCATTGATGTATGTTTGGTATATCTCATACGGCCTTGACACTTGTGTATCACATGATGTGAGTCACATGTAGGACACGTTTATGCGTAGTTGGCTGGCCACCGATACGGATGGACGTGCGACGGATAGGAGTAACTGCCAATAGTATTGCATGTTAGAAGACTTGGCGATTACTAGAGGTATATATTAGTCATGGAGATGATGATACTAGGCATTGGTGGGAGAACAATACCTGACGTATGGGCTTCTTTTCACTTTCGATTACCTGTGCGCTCCACCGGAGACGCAGGCTCCAGGTGCCCTCTGACGTTTCCCAGAGCGTTATGGACGTAGCCCTTCACATGGTGCCCTCTAATGCTTCCCGAGCGTTATGGACGTAGGCCCTGGTACCCTTTATGGGAACTATGCCGATCCCGTTTTTCAGCCAGGGTTCATGCTTCGAAGGATTGTGTCTCAACTGTATATTCACAGTAGAATAGTCAGGAACCCGATAGCATGCATACCTTTCTCTCTTATTATATTATCACAGTTTATATGGCATGGTGTTTTCTTGTATCTTGCTATGTCCCATGAGGACTAGTTTCTCTCAGGTTTAGACGATTTTCCACAGGAGTACGGAGCGGCTTTGGAGCTATCTTACATTGATACGAGGCAGTGCCTTACTTCTAGTCTATTTCTTATCTGAGACATTGTAGACATTATTTTACATCTCTTTTCTTTCTATTTTGCGGAGGTCGGACTCCGATCTTGTGAGACTATTTTTTATAGCTGTTTGGAGTGAGTATGTTCACCCGGCTATCTTTGATACTCTGCTTTTGGGACTTTTTATCTTCTGTGTTGAGCTGTGATGAGATTAGATATGTTATTCTGGCCTGTGATTATTTATTTACAGCTTATGTGCATATACGAGGATTCTATATATTGGAGTATTCTTCGTATATGTGCAGCTGGCATATTCACGTACTTGGTCCTATGTATTTTGGGACTGGGGCGTTACACCCGGCCACCTCTTTGAGTTGTAGGAGGAGGCTGGGTTTGTGCCTCTTTTGCGGTGCTGCTGGGCATCAGATGCGGGAGTGTCCTAAGAACCCCGTGTTGCTGGAGCAGCTCAGAGGGCACCTATAAGGCCCCAGAACCAGAATACTGGAGAGCGGAGGCGTACATAGCCAGCTACGTATATTAAAGTGCAACCCACCTCGCTATACGGTCACGGCTGTCTAGATACATAAGGGTTTAACTACAAGCCAACAATCTCCTATGGTCATGAACAAGCCTATTGTCTCAATCTCAAGCAGCAATAATAGTTACAAGATGTCAGAGCACCAAATATATAAAGCAAGGCGTCCCATACATTACATATTAGATAATCATGAAGCTAGTCGTACAAAATATCAAGACTAGCAAGAGTTCAGTCATACATGGTTAACCCTAGGATCTGTCAATCATGTTACAGCCCGTAAGCAGACAGTAAATAAAGATGCAATACGAGCTAACACGTGCTCGCCGGCTAAACGCCTCAAAAGAATAATTATAATAAAGTGGGAGGACAAAAAGAAACCCACTCGTTGCCAGGGTTACGTCTGGTAGTCACCATCTGGCTGGAAGACAGGTGGATCCTCTGGTGCTGCTCCGATATCTGGCCACACAAACCAGCTGGGTCAGACCCAGAAAGAGCAAGTGCCACGAATGAGGCTTCACTTAGGAACTAAAACCAGCATATCACAAATGAATAATTAAAGAGGGCTTATAAAAGAACTGATAATAATAATAGAGATAACAATAATAAATTGAGTACGAGGAAACCATTCAAGCAGCCAGACTGTAACCCTTAAACCAAACAAGGACCGAGGTTGCAGCCCTTCACCTGAATAGAAACCCGTCTCAATATTATTGGTAGGGTAACAAGACAATAAACGAAGAGACTCAGAACTGCTCCGGGGGCCAGGTTACAACCCTTAAACCAAACAAGGACCGGGTTTAACCCTTCGCCTGAACAGAACTGGACCCCTGATCTTTATTGTTAAGGCCAGTATAAATAATTAATCATGTCATTACAGTAAGTAAAACATGACGAGCGTGGCATGGGGTTGCAATAAGACAATAAACGAAGAGAGGACACAGAACTGCTCCGGGAGCCAGGTTATACCCTTAAACCAAACAAGCACGGGATTGTAACCCTTCGCCTGAACAGAACTGGACCCCCGGTCGTTATTGTTAAGGCAAGCATCAATAATCATGTCATGTCACAATCTTGTACAGGATTGGGACAAGACTAAGCTGGGATAAACTCCATCCAATCAATCACGGACAATCAAGAGTACAGCTTGATACTTTTAACTAACTAGGGTTATCACAAGCCTAGTTACTAGCAAGATGCAATGAGATTATCCCAACAACCACAAGTCCTGCAGACCATCCGATTATCTAGGTCGAATGTCCTTTTATGAAGAATGCAACACGTGACTGTGCTGGAAATGTTCCCTACTTCGGTAGGCTACAAGTCCACTTAATGTGCCCAGATAACGGGATTGCCTGTAGCTGGAAATCTCTTCATGACTACTGAATTATTCTAGTTTATTTAGCCTTAGTCAATACTGTAGGTATCCCTGACCGTGGTACTCAGAGATCCCTATCCTAGACATGATGCAAACATTACCGGTTTATTTTGTACAACACAATCACCCACGGTGTCCAGGCCATTCAATTCTGTCATGACATGCTAGCTGTCGCAACAGCATTCGATATATATATATATATATATATATATATATATATTATATATATATAATCATGTTAAATTCACTGTCAAAGTGTGCCACGACGGGACACCATTATGTCATGGAACATATTTAAAATTAACATTTAACCTGGTATAAGCATATATGCAATAACTAAATATAAACAGGGCAAGAGTTGTGGAGGAATCATGCGGCTCAGGGGAGACGGGGCATAACTTCCACATACGAACTTAAAATGAGGTGCTCCAGAAATATTCGTAAAGGCAAGACAGAGATCTAAAACTTTCATGTTTTAAGTTTTTCAAAATTCTGGCTAAAAAATAGCTAAACTTGGCAAAAACAGTCATTTTGTGCACTTTTTATGCCAAAAATTCAATTCTGCGCAAAATACGTAAAAGGGGAGGGTTCCAGCGTAAAATTTCACATTCTGGGTACCATCCCATAAAATATGCAATTTCAGGATTTCTTGCGTAAAATCTTACATTCTGGATGATATCCAGCGTAAAATACGCAATTCCAGGGTCCCTAGCATAAAATTTTATATTCTGGATGATATCCAGCGTAAAATAAGCAATTCCAGGGTCCCTAGCGTAAAATCTTACATTCTGGATGATATCCAGCGTAAAATATGTAATTCCAGGGTCCCTAGCATAAAATCTTACATTCTTGATGATATCCAGCGTAAAATACACAATTTCAGGGTCCCTAGCGTAAAATCTTACATTCTGGATGATATCCAGCATAAAATACGCAATTTCAGGGTCCCTAGCGTAAAATTTCACTCAGCCGACATGAAAAATCCAGAAAACTTGTTTTGGCCATAAAAAACTTATTTTAACTCGAAATAAGGTGAATCAAAAACCAAATTCACACAAAATTCGTGCTCTTGCTCATGGAACTATAAATTTTTGAAATAATAAGTTTTAGTAGATCAAACCAAGAAAATTCCATGAACTAAAAGTTATAAAGTAGATCTAGAAGAATCTATCCATCAAAATTAAAAACTCCAAGTTCTAAAGAGGTTTATAATCATGTAAAGAAGAGAATGGAACAATAAAACTTGAGATCCATCATGAAGCAAATTATACTTGCCTAGGGCTCTTGGGTGTAGTGGAGAGTAATGTTGAGGAAGAAGAAGAGTGAATGAGGAGAGAGAAAGAGTTGGGCTAATAAATGGGGATGGTGGTGGTAGGTAAGGGTTCTCTCCCTTGGTTCATGATGAACCAATAAGCAACCCAAGCCGAACCAAGCCAACCCAACAAGCCGAACCAAGCCAACCCAAACAAGCCGAACCAAGCCAGGAGTCAAGCAATACGAGTCAGATTACGTAGACGTATTCCAAAATACGTAATACAAACAAAAGCATTACAGCACCTGTTCCGAGGGCACCAGCTAGTGTGCTTGTAGTTCAGCAGCGGGGTCCACTTCCGACCTAGCAGCAGCAGTTTGTCCAGCACCGCCAGCAGAGTGTGTTCAGGGTAGAGCTTTTGCCCTTGCAGCCGAGGAGATGGAGCCTATAGCAATGTTGTCGCAGGTTCTGTTCTGCTCGATTCTTTTCCTGCTCTAGCCTTGTTTGATTCTGGTGCTATGCACAGTTTTGTGTCTCTTTCTTTTGCTCTTAGGCACAATATCATTGCTGAGTATCTTGGTAGGACTTGCAAGATTATGACTGGAAATGGCATCATCCTGGTTAATAATGTTTACAAGGGGCAGAAAGTTTCTGTTTCTTTGAGAGGCTGGGAGCTGAGTGCGTGTTTGCTCGTAATGCCACATTCGAGTTACGATGTGGTACTCGGCATAGACTGGTTGAGCATGCACCATGCTAGCATAGACTGCAGAGGAGACAAGATTCTGTTCAGGCCGCTGGGAGAGCCAGAGTTTGAGTTCACCCAAGGTGCAGCGGAGCCAGGAGATGGATTCTGCGGAGCTTTGTTGGCGGGGGCCGGTGTTGCCACATCCACTTATTGCTGAGTTCTTGGATATTTTTTCCGAGGAGTTGTCTGGGATGCCGCCAGATCGTGATGTTGAGTTCTCTATAGATTTAGTGCCGGACGCTGAGCCTATCTCATAGCACGTCTATAAAATCAATAACATGAGTTAGCGGAGCTGAAGAAACAGGTCGACGAGCTGCAGGACAAGGGCTTTCTCCGATCTAGTTCTTCACCTTGGGGTGCGCCAGTTCTTTTCGTCCTGAAGAAGGATGGTACGGTACGTATGTGCATCGATTACAGGACGCTCAACAACCTTACTATCAAGAACAAGTATCCTTTGCCAAGGATTGATGACTTATCGACCAGTTGAGCGGGGCGAGGGTGTTCTCGAAGATCGACTTGTGTTTCGGGTACCATCAGCTGAAGGTGAAGCGGGATGACATTTCGAAGACTGCATTTCGGACCCGTTATGGCCAGTATGAGTATACCGTCATGCCGTTTGGGTTAACCAACGCTCCGACGGTATTCATGAACTTGATGAACAAGGTATTCCATCAGTACCTTGACAAGTTCGTGGTGGTCTTCACGATGACATTCTCATCTATTCGAAGACGCCAGAGGAGTACGAGGAGCACCTGAGGATTGTGTTGACACTCTCAGGAGGGAGCAGCTGTATGGGAAGCTGTCGAAGTGCGAGTTCTTCTTGGATCACGTGAGTTCCTAGGCCATGTTGTCTCTGGCGAGGGGATTTCAGTGGATCCGAAGAAGATTTCTGCAGTGGAGTCCTGGTTTATGCTGAGCTCAGTAGCAGAGGTTCGGAGTTTTCTGGGTCTGGCAGGTTATTACCGAAAGTTTGTGCAGGACTTTTTCAGGATTGTCCAGCCGATGACCACTTACCAGGAAGGATGAGGAGTTTGTTTGGTCCGAGGATGCCAGGCCGCCTTTGAGGAGCTGAAGAAGAGGTTGACTACAGCTCCTATCTTGACGCTGCCAACTGGATCTGGTGGTTATACGATCTACATTGACGCTTCAGGACAGGATTTAGGTTGTGTACTTCAGCAGCACGGGAAGGTGATTGCCTATGCATCTAGGCAGTTACGTCCTCATGAGAGGAACTACCCTACCCACGATCTGGAGCTGGCAGCGGTCATCTTTGCTTTGAAGCTGTGGAAACAGTACTTGTACGGAGAGCGAGTTGAGATCTATACAGATCACAAGAGCTTGAAGTACATGTTACCCAGAAGGAGCTGAATATGAGGCAGAGGCGATGGTTAGAGCTGATGAAGGATTTTGATATATCCTTACAGTACCATCCGGGGAAGGCCAACGTAGTTGCGGATGCTTTGAGCAGGCATCTCGTGGCCATGTATTTGACGATGCATCGTCACCTTCTGGCAGATCTAGAGAGCTTGGGCATAGAGGTGATAGTTCCTGGGTTCAAGGAGCAGATGTGGGGTCTTAGGTGCAGTCAGAGCTGATGGACAGAGTCAGAGCAGCTCAGTTTGAGGATGAGGCTCTGAGAGTCATCAGGGAGCAGGTCTGGGCAGGACTGTTGGATGAGTTCTCTATAGCGGAAGATGGGTCGTTGAGGCATGGTACCAGATTGTGCGTGCCGAGCGGAGGACTTCGGAAGGAGGTTCTTCAGGAGGCGCATCGTTCTCAGTACTCTATGCATCATGGAGCCAACAAGATGTATAGAGACTTGAGACAGCATGTTTGGTGGTATGGCATGAAACGCGAGGTGGCTCAGTTCGTTTCTAGATGCTTGGTGTGCCAGCAGGTGAAAGCCGGGAGGCAGAGACCCGGTGGATTGCTCCAGCCACTACCCTTCCTGAGTGGAAGTAGGAGCATATCACTATAGACTTTGTATCTGGGCTTCCGCGCTCTCCAGAAGGGAAGGATGTGATTTGGGTCATTGTTGATCGATTGACCAAATTGGCCTACTTTTGCCTTTCAAGGTGGGTTTGTCTACGGAAGGCTGGCCGAGATGTACATGCGGCAGATAGTCCGATTGCACGGGGTTCCAGTGAGTATAGTCTCAGATCGGGACAGCCGATTCACTTCCTACTTTTGGAGGAGTTTGCAGCTTAGCTTGGGCACATCGCTCAAGTTCAGTACCGCATACCACCCCCAGACAGACGGGCAGTCAGAGAGGACGATTCAGACCCTCGAGGATATGCTTCGTACCTGTGTCTTGGACTTAGGAAGATCTTGGGAGGACCACCTTCACTTGGTAGAGTTTGCTTACAACAACAGCTACCAAGCCAGTATAGAGATCTCACCTTTCGAGGCCCTATACGGACGGAGGTGTCGTACTCCCTTGTCTTGGGATGATGTCGGCGAGAGGGTTTTGCTTGGCCCTGAGATGGTAGTGAATGCTGCGTAGAAGGTCAGGGTTATCAGAGATAGACTTCGGGTGGCGCAGGATAGGCAGCGGCATTAGGCCGATAGCCACCGGAGGCCGTTGGAGTTTGAGGTATAGTTTATATTTTTCTAGTATTTGAGTCTGATTGTGATTGTTTTAGATCAAGCTTTAAGTCTTGTATTTTTGTTCTAGGTTGGTGATCTTGTGTTTCTGCAAATTTCTCCGACGCGTGGCACGATTCGTTTTGGTGGCGGCAAGAAGCTTAGTCTACGATACATCGGACCTTTCCGTATCTTGGGCAGGATCGGTGCAGTAGCTTACCGATTGGAGTTACCGCCCGTACTAGAGGGAGTGCACAATGTGTTCCACGTGTCGCAGCTGAGACGGTACGTGGCAGATCCCAGTCACGTCTTGGACCACTCCGAGATCGAGGTGGGACCGACACTCAGCTATCCAGAGAAGCTGGTTGAGATCTTGGACCGAAGAGAGAAGGTGCTCCGGAACCAGGTCATTCCCTTGGTTCGCGTTGCATGGAGGCACCACTCTCTAGGTGAGTCTACCTGGGAGAGAGAACGCATGCGGGAGCGATTCCCATATCTCTTCGAGCCTTGAGGTAAAATAATTTCTTTTTCCTTGTTCTATTCATGTTGCTGTGTTAGTTTCTCATTCAATTTCGAGGACAAAAGTCATTTAAGGAGGGTAGATTTGTCACCCCTGTTTTCGAATTAGGGGTATTTTGTCAATTTCCAAGTTTTAAATTTTGGGAATTTTATTTGATTTTATAGGATTTTTAGGGATTTGGTTGATTTAGTTTGATTTTATCCAATTTGGACTTAAGTTGGAGACCCGGATAGTCTGGACGCTAGTGGGACCCACATACTAGCTGGGCTTGACCCACATGCCATCCTAACTAGGATAGAAACCATAAACCATACTCCCATGGCTTAACTAGTCATTTAGAGGCTTAATAGTCATTTGAAGTTAAAACAAACCAAACCAAACCCAAACTAAAACAAACCAAGTCTAATGGTGTGGAGGCCTAATGGGTCCCACCCAAACCCATTAAGACCCCCCATGGCCGGCCACACATAGGCCACTCCCCTCCCTTTACTTCACTCCTAAGTAATCTCTCTCTCTCTTCATTCATTTTTGGAGCTCCCCTTCTTCAAGAAGATCTACATTTAGGTATGCATTAAACCTGTCACGACCCGCACCCTAGCGTTAGGGCACGAGACGTGGGTACGTCCAGCCTACGCCGCAGTGTCGGCGGTAGAACGCTTCCAGTCATAATCACATCTAAAACAATATGCTATACTCTCCAGACGGAGGACAAACACTAAGGATACTATCTCAATCACAACTCTAAAGATAGATAACAGCACGATGAAATAGATAAGATAATCCACAAGAGAGAGAAAACCAGGATGTGATAGTAAAACAGTTCTTATTAAACAAACACAAAATTTCAAATACAACTCTAAGACAAACAATAAAGAAAATGAACAACAACTCTAGGTAAATACTCCAAGCTCTACCAGTGTCCTCTATGCTAACTGTGAACTCCAAGTACCTGTAAAATTTTATCAACAGGTCCAATCAGGACAGGAACGAGCACATATCTCTCACAACAGTTCATATCAGGAATGGACATATAAAGCAAGCTATAGAAAATTATACATGAAACGCTTAAAGAGAAATCAACAGGAGAGAAGATATAACTGAGATATAAATATGATAAATAAATAAAGAATATAACCTTCTACGTGAAACAGAGCATGAATTGGTTATGTAAACAGCTTGGGTTGCACATGGATACAACTATGGAATGCACATGGATAACTACTGGGGATAATGATCACATAACCAATACACTCTCCCTGCCCCCAACCAATACACAAGGATCGAAGCATGTTATGTTATTGCACATGGATAACAACTACTGTATACATGGGCTCATATGGTCATGAGTGTACATGAATAACACATGAGTGCACATGGATAAAAGTGAATACATGGAGTACATGATAAACATGATAAAGTACATGAAACATGACATACTCGATGTATCCGAGGGGATAACATCGCATGAAAAGATCCATAGGGTACCGATCCGTGTGAACGTCGTGTCAGCATCAGTATACTAGTCTATAACAAGAGTACATATCCAAAGAAGCATGAAAAGATCAGAGAATGTACTCGCCTGGTAATCCAAGCCGCTGATAAATGTAGATGTCCAACTGGAGTCACAGTGTCCTATTTAGAGCAATCACAAGTCACAGAAGAGTCTAACATGAAATAAAAGTAATCTGCAGTACATTCTAGATTTCTAGGTCCTTCTAGGTCCAAGTCCAAATCAACAAGTCTACTAGGTCAACTAAAGTCAAATTAGAGTCAAACTAAGTCAACTAGTCAAGTTCTAGTTCAATCGGGTCAAACTAAACCAATGGTTGACCTATAGTTGACCTTTGGTTAATATAGTCAACCTGGTCAAAGGGGGATCAACTCTAGTCTCTAAGTATTAAACTATGAGGTTGCACTAATTCCGAATTACGGAAAAATAGGAATTGACTAACTAATGGTGACACATAGAGAAATATCTACAAACATTGTCGGATGATAAAACAAATATCACCAACGTGTCCAGAAGGGTCAAATTAGCTAGGATTGCCTGTTCTTATGTCCAATTCTGGACAAAGGGGCAAAACGGTAATTTCGGGCGAAAACGATGTCCGTCGTTGGACCCGCTTTGTACCGAAAAACGTGCCAGAGTCAACGGTCTCTAAAGTCGTCAAACTACATGTCTACGGATCCGATTTTCCGATACGAACCCAACCGTATGTCCAAAATTGGATTCCGGCGGACCGTGCACAAAATCGCCCGTCAAGTGGGACCACGGGGCCCGCA
>JANAVB010009994.1:1655177-1660177 GCA_029216955.1 Iris pallida
ACATATGCAGGATCATGGTCAAATCATAGGAGTTGAATGTCTCACCTAGGTGTATAAGTCATACTAGATCTAGCCAGTCATCGGTATAAAACATACAAACAGTCTAGGGAGTCCAATTGGAAAGATAGGGAATGCCAATCATCAAGGCCGTAGGGTAGTCTACCAACCTTTATGAAATTGGCAACTATCAAAGAACATAACTAGTAACTAACTCTGAAGGTTACTAATTCCAAATATAATCAAGAAAATCCAAGTTTAAATCACGACTTGTCAATAGCACACAAAAAATCCAAGCACACTATATATATATAAGAAAATTTTAGTCCCAATACGATCTAAGTTGATCAATCAGGATGAATTCGATGTTTGGGCAAGATGGAGAATGGGGTCATTGAAGTCTGAGCACGAGTATCCAAGATTTGAAATCCATGTCACAATTGGTTTAATTCAATTGAATAAGATCCCAATATATTGGATGATAAGAAGGATGACCAAGTCAACTGGTCGGTCAAGGGATTTAGAATTTAAAGGATGATGCAAGGATTTAGAATTGAATCAATTTCCTACTTTGGATAGGGAAAACTATACGTGATACCTCGGGTCTGTCTAATAAGTATAGTGTCTTGTCTTTTTGAAATATGTAAAAGGCAGACAATAAAGAGTTCAAAGGCGATGTTATTGAGTACAATACGTGGCTCATAGACGACAAAATAGTTCAAAGGGGAATTGTCAAGGCTGTCGCGGATGAGATATATGCCCTAGAGTCTCATCCACATAGAGTAATATATGAAAAGCGAACCAAAGTGCAATAGGTTGATCAGACCATCTTGCACCGGTTCTGATTAGACAATATGTTATTGGGTGCCGGTCCCCAATAATATATGTCATGATCAAACTCGAAAAGATGATAAGCTTGCAAAACTGGTTCTAAATTAGCAACATAAGGTAGTCAAAATATAAGTAAGGATAATGATGAAAGAAATTAAATAGTCTAAGTGAACTTATCAATGTGGTTCACAATGACTAGGATTTGCTGGGTAGTGAGGCATTCTACCTACCTTAAAATAGTTAAACTAATAGGGTGATGGAACAACGGGTCAAACCATCAAGATAAAGTACAAAGTTGAGCATTTAAGAATCAAACGGAACACCAACACATGTCGGGTCAAAGAAGTGAGTCAAGTTGGATTTCTAATTGAAATCGAAAATAGTTGGTATTATGGTATAGATCATAGTTAGTCATTTCGACTCGAAATTCATATCAAAAGGATAGTATACAAGGAGATGAGTTTAATGGGACACGATATGCCCACATGAAGATGGACTCGTCTGGGCCTTGTACACAATTTGTTGGAGGGTAACAGCTAGTATTACACTCCGAATATCAAGGTCATGGTAAGAATATCAAGGATCCAAAATAGAAAATAGAAGTTCAAGGGGTGACATTAAATGCACAAAGTAAAGGAGATCAAGTTGAAGCACGAAATAAAATCGGTTACAGAATAAAAATAATTTAGGGATACAGTTCTAGAGAGAGAATACTGTTAAGGAACGATCAAATCATTATTCAAAATATTACGAACGGTTAGAGAGTCACAATAAAAGATCTAGATTTGAGAAAAGTCAAGTATCATCTGCCTCTGAAACCCTGAAGTTCACCTGATCATAATTGCCAATCGTATCTTTACCTTACTAGTCTCCCTATGATAATTCAATCCTCATATGTTTACCACCCAGATTTTACAACCTTCCGTTATCTAAATCCTTACCATGATCATCATAGGCAGGATTCTAAATTTTCAAAATATTTCTCATGAAGCATGCCCTTTCTTATTAAGAATCAATACTATTCATTTTAAATCAATTTCCATATTTCTTCACATTGTCCCAATTTAGGTCTGAAACCTCTAACTCAAGTTTATGAGATCTTTAAACTGTTTAAATTGTTTTCTCGTATCATTCAATTCCCAAAACCTCTAGGCCTTACAAATTTATTTTCCGTCGTAAAATCAACCTTCATATTTTCTTCGACATACACCCATGAATATTATTCTCCGAATTTTTTTCCTTAAAATTTCACAACAATGTCCAAATTTCCCTAGCTTTGTGTCCTCTCTATCCCTAGTCATTTCCTTGCAATATCTCGTTCAATTTTATATCTTCATTGAATACCATTTAATTCTCTTTTTCATTACTAACCTTCCTTAAAGCCTTAGGGCAAAACTGCCCGAGAATCAATAATCAAAATTTTGAAGTCCTCAAACTAAGTTGACATGGAATATCCTCATCAGTTTTGAAATATACTTTCGAATTATTCATACCAAGTTTTCTCTAAGTGTGGTTTGTTTCCAGACTGGTAGTATACATCTCTTTGATTTCATCCTAGACCTTCACCACATATCATTCTCAAGTTTTCCTGTTAACATCCAACCTTTTGGATTCCTACAAAATCATCACACGATAACCAGTTCAATCATTTCCGAACTACATGATTTACGACACTTCCTCAACCTTTTCCATGAAAAAATACGAAGACTCAAGTTACAAAGTATGCAGCTACGATAGAGTTTAAGAAAATAGGAATACAAAAAATAATGGTAAGGAAGGAATAATGAAGATCCGCTCAAAAGAGATGAACCAATCAAGATCAAATTCAAGAGAAAAAGGAATTCAAATCGAAATTCGTAATGAGATTCTCAAGGGTCGTCCCTGGAATCTCTCAAGGGATCCAAAGTGTGATTGAGTATCTCTAATTCTAACACCTTATTTCTTATACTCTATAGCAGGCTCATAGCAGTACAACTAAGTCGTCGCGCTACTACAAAATCGTACAAATGCGAATCTCGACCTGCATGGGCCACCACTAAAAACGTGTCACGATCCGTACCCTAGCGATAGGGCACGAGACGTGGGTACGTCCAGCCTACGCCGCAGTGTCGGCGGTAGAACGTTGTTCTAGGTCATAATCACATCTAAAACAATATGCTATACTCTCCAGACGGAGGACAAACACATAAGGATACTATCTCAATCACAACTCTAAAGATAGATAATAGCACGATGAAATAGATAAGATAATCCACAAGAGAGAGAAAACCAGGATGTGATAGTAAAACAGTTCTTATTAAACAAACACAAGATTTCAAATACAACTCTAAGATAAACAATAAAGAAAATGAACAAACTCTAGGTAAATACTCCAAGCTCTACCAGTGTCCTCTATGCTAACTGTGAACTCCAAGTACCTGTAAAATTTTATCAACAGGTCCAATCAGGACAGGAACGAGCACATATCTCTCACAACAGTTCATATCAGGAATGGACATATAAAGCAAGCTATAGAAAATTATACATGAAATGCTGTAAAGAGAAATCAACAGGAGAGAAGATATAACTGAGATATAAATATGATAAATAAATAAAGAATATAACCTTCTACGTGAAATAGAGCATGAATTGGTTATGTAAACAGCTTGGGTTGCACATGGATACAACTATGGAATGCACATGGATAACTACTGGGGATAATGATCACATAACCAACTACACTCTCCCTGCCCCCAACCAATACACAAGGATCGAAGCATGTTATGTTATTGCACATGGATAACAACTACTGTATACATGGGGCTCATATGGTCATGAGTGTACATGAATAACACATGAATGCACATGGATAAAAGTGAATACATGGAGTACATGATGAACATGATAAAGTACATGAAACATGACATACTCGATGTATCCGAGGGGATAACATCGCATGAAAAGATCCATAGGGTACCGATCCGTGTGAACGTCGTGTCAGCATCAAGTATACTAGTCTATAACAAGAGTACATATCCAAAGAAGCATGAAAAGATCAGAGAATGTACTCGCCTGGTAATCCAAGCCGCTGATAAATGTAGATGTCCAACTGGAGTCACAGTGTCCTATTTAGAGCAATCACAAGTCACAAAAGAGTCTAACATGAAATAAAAGTAATCTGCAGTACATTCTAGATAATTCTAGGTCCTTCTAGGTCCAAGTCCAAATCAACAAGTCTACTAGGTCAACTAAAGTCAAATTAGAGTCAAACTAAGTCAACTAGTCAAGTTCTAGTTCAATCCGGGTCAAACTAAACCAATGGTTGACCTATAGTTGACCTTTGGTTAATATAGTCAACCTGGTCAAAGGGGGATCAACTCTAGTCTCTAAGTATTAAACTATGAGGTTGCACTAATTCCGAATTACGAAAAAATATGAATTGACTAACTAATGGTGACACATAGAGAAATATCTACAAACATTGTCGGATGATAAAACAAATATCACCAACGTGTCCAGAAGGGTCAAATCAGCCAGGATTGCCTGTCCTTAAGTCCAATTCTGGACACAGGAGCAAAACGATAATTTCGGGCAAAAACGATGTCCGCCGTTGGACCCGCTTTGCACCGAAAAATGTGCCAGAGTCAACGGTCTCTAAAGTCGTCAAACTACATGTCTACGGATTCGGTTTTCCGATACGAACCCAACCGTATGTCAAAAATTGGATTTCGGCGGGCCGTGCACAAAATCGCCCGTCAAGTGGGACCGCGGGGCCCGCAAAACGACGTTCGATTCGACTGTCTCAGATTTGGACCAAACTTGGCATGCAGGACCAAAAAAACGATACGGTTCTGTTGGCACAAGTTTTGTCTCGATCTGACGAGCGTGCACAAAGTAATTGGAGAATTTGCAATGTGCACGATACGGGAAATTTCGACGGATACGCATCAAATTCGTCGCGCACACGCGACCAATTTGAATTCCGTCAAAGCCCACACGACCACGAAACCATTACGCAGCTTTCGATGCTTTCGGTTCGCGACTACGTCGTCTCGATTGGCGTGACGCACGTCGTGTGGAGCAATTTTAATGTTTTTAAAACAGATTTTTGGGAAACTTTGGGATTCGATTTCTCGACGCTCAGTCGATGATTTCAAATTCTGCAAGAAGGGTGATAAAGATCTATATGTTGT
>JANAVB010009994.1:1665177-1694943 GCA_029216955.1 Iris pallida
GTCTTATGGCTTTTATTCTATATTGAGATCTGTTATGAGATTTATGTACTCGTTTTATCCTGACCGGATATGTTGACAATGTTTACAGATGCAGAGGAGGACTATTACTGCACTTACTACGACCCACCGGACGTAGTAGGTTTAGAGATAGATACCCTAGATCAGCAGGGTACAGTACCGCAGGGCGAGATACCGCCTATCCTGTAGATAGAGTAGGTTTTTGTACTGGACCTTGTCTCTAGTTACTCTTGGGACTGTTATTATTTTGGGCTAGTATTAGAGACTTTGGACTTGGACTTGTATATTCTTTGTGTTTGGACTTGACATGTTATATTTTATTGTCGTGTTGTCTTTATCATTCAGTATTTACTTTATCATCTTAGAGTTGTGATTGAGTACTCATATATTATCATTGCTTATCCTCCGTTCGGAGTTGACCATATTCTCGATATGTTTTGATATTATATAAACTGTTGTTAGAGTAGTAAACCTACAGCGTTCTACACCGTTTTTACGGTGAGGGCTGGGCGTTGTTACGCACACGTGCCCTTACAGCGGATGCGGATCGTGACACAAGCGCATGTTCCTACACCTTTCATCCGAACCAGACTATTCAGTAGTCCGTGCCAAGGGCACTTCTAGAATCGACACGCAGACCGTTAAAATCGTCAAATGGTCTCCTAACTTCAACCCCAAAGTTGACTCAACAATCATATCCACATGGATCACCCTACCCAACCTTCCCCTGGTTTTCTTCCCCACAGCTACCCTAAAACGGATAGCCAGCTCCTTTGGGACCGTGGTAGCTATCGCAGAAGAAACCCACAACTTCTCCAAGTGCAATTACGCGAAGATATGTGTGGAGTTAGACCTCGCGAATGACCCCCCCAAACTTGTAGAGATCGAGCTCAGAGATCAAATACACTGCCAACCACTGGTTTATGACAACATCATCATCTTTTGTAAACACTGCCAGATGAGCGGTCATCTAATGCAGCACTGCTTCCGTGCTCACCCAGAACTAAAGAAGCCTAGCTCGCGCAACCCACGCGCGCCGACTGCTCCCCGTGACCCTGTCACTATCAATCAAACTTTGCGTCCCAACCCTACCCTTCTAATTGACGGTCCTACCCGACTACCCTGCTACCGTCCGACCGTCATGACTAGCTCCGCTATCGTTCCATTCAATCCACCCGCCATCTCTCTCAACAATTCTTTCGAACTCCTCATATGCATCACTCCTGACAGTGCTCCCGATAACTCAAGTGAGCCCACTTCGTCCATCCCCGGCGGAGACGTCCAATCAGATTCCCCTAAGCCCAGCTGTTCTGCCGACCGTCATAACCCCCCTCACACACATCACCCATGCGCTGATATCGCTCCCACCGCGCCACCCCCCTTCTCAACCCATAACTTATCTGAGTTCATTATCCCCCCCATGGACTCTCACTCCCTCCCTTACCACCTGCCACCCTCATCAGCATGGAGAGGTCCAAACGGAGAGCCGCTCTGAGCAGTATACTAACCCCCGACCTCTCGACGCTCATCCAACTCGTCCCACAGCCGAGCC
Organism: Iris pallida; assembly: GCA_029216955.1. NCBI lineage: Eukaryota > Viridiplantae > Streptophyta > Magnoliopsida > Asparagales > Iridaceae > Iris > Iris pallida. The sequence continues at coordinate 1,666,748 of JANAVB010009994.1, forward strand.
GACTGTCCTCTCGACAGATGCTGGGACCCTCGGTACCCTCCCTCTCACGCAGCAGATGTTCAACCCTTCTTTAACCGGCAAGTTCTGGCAAGCCAAGGAAGCGGGTTTCCTGGACCGTGGCAACCCCTTATTCGCCCTGGAAGAATATGAAAATGATTCTACTACTTCCTTCACAGATGTCAATGGTAGCAGCGAATCCGGTTGGACTAGCAAAGCTACCGGAGTAAATGGGCCCACCACCACACCCACCAAAAAAACCTCCTCCAAGAAGAACAAAAACAAACAAAAGCAGCAGACGGCCATGACAACTAGGTCCGCCATGAAGCTTAATCACCTCCCTCCCACTTCCACATCAAATGCTTAACATCATCTCCTAGAACGTGAGAGGGCTTGGAAACAAACCGATGCTGAACAGAATCCTCAGCCTCAATAAAACTAATCGAATAGACCTCTTAATCATTATTGAACCAAAAATTCCTCAAAGAAGAATCAAAGCCACTCAACTCAAGCTTGGATTCCCTCATGCCATCACAGGATATAATGACATCTGGATTTCTTTTGCGCCAGATTTTAAATTTGGCACCATAAAAGACTCGCCTCAGGCTCTATCTTGTTGGGTTGTACATTCGGCCCTCAAGTCCTGCTCCATTCTTTCCACCGTTCATGGAAGTTGTGACATCCCCGAGCAAAGATTGCTCTGGAAAGACCTGTTGGAAGCTGCACTACCCTTTCAAGGTCTCCCGTGGCTCTGCATCAGAGATTTTAACACGGTGTCCTGCAGAAAGGAGAAATCCGGTGGCCGCACACCCCCCAGCCTGCGATGAATGACTTCAACAACTTCATCTTCCACGGAAACTTAACCCCCATCCCCTTCCACGATAGTGCATTCACCTGGTACAACATGCATGAGGGTCATCTGCGGCAGTACTCCCGTTTGGATCGGGCGATGACCAACGACTGTTGGTCTGACATGGGCCTGATCACAAACCTCTCTCATCTGAACTCCACTGAATCGGACCATTCCCCTCTTCTCGTCCAGATTAGCAACAACCACATCAGCAATAAAAAACCATTCTGCTTCCTCGACTTTTGGCGACATCACCCCCAATTCCAGAAATTTGTAGCTTCCGCTTAGAACTCCATTTCAGAACTTGATCCCATGGTTCGTGTGGCGGCTAAACTTAAAGCCACTCGTAAGGCATTATCGTCCTGGAGCATAGAGGCTTTTGGAGACATCTTCCAGGCTATTAAGGAGGCGGAGGACGACGTCACCCGTGCTGAGACCTCGTTTGCCATTGACAGATCCCTGGCTGGCCGCGCCTCGCTCAACCTCGCCAGAGCGCTTCTTAAATCCAGGCTGAAAGTGGAAACAGAATTCTGGAGGCAAAATGCCAGATTGACCTGGGACACCGATGGTGACCGAAATACCAGGTTCTTTTATGCGTGTTTCAAAGGTCGCAGGAACAAATTAAAATTACACCGGATTTACGACGACAATGGCGCCCTGGTGGATGACTAGGAAGGTATTCTGGCTGCGGCAGAGAACTTCTACTCTAACCTTTTCACTAAAGAGACTGTCGTTAAAGATGTTGCGCTCCTGTCCGAAATCCCATCCCTCATCAGCGACAGCGAGAATGAGACCCTGCTGGCTACTACATCGGAGGAGAAGATCAAAGCGGCTGTCTGGTCCATCAATGAACATAGTGCTCTGGGGCCGGATGGCTTCAATGGGGTCTTCTTCAGAGCTTTTTGGGACATCTTAAAAACTGACTTACTGGAGGCCACTATAGCCTTTTTCCAAGGGACGAGATATCCCAATTCCATTTCTTGCGCCAACATCATCCTTATCCCCAAGAAAGACAACCCAAAAACTTTCAAAGACTTCCATCCTATCAGCCTTTGCACCTTCACCAATAAGATCATATCGAAGATTGTTGCCAACCGGATGTCCGATCTCCTTCCCAAGATCATCTCCAAAGAGAAAAACGGGTTTGTTAAAGGCCGTAACATTACTGACAACATTCTCCTCGCACAAGAGATGATCACATGTATGAAGTTCCCGTCCAGAGGGGGAATGTGGCCATCAAACTAGACATGGAGAAGGCATACGACCGCCTGGACTGACAATTCATGATCTGGATATTCAGGGCTTTCGGCTTCTCCGAACCATGGATTGACATCATATTCAGATCTATCGGCAATGCTTGGTTTTTTACCGTCATCAATGGCCAGGTAGCGGGGTTCTTCCGATCCACTTGCGGGGTTAGACAGGGGGACCCCCCCTCTTCCACCATTTTTATCATTGCGGCAGAAGCTCTCAGCAGAAGCCTCAATAGCATGTCCAGAATGCCCGGTTTCCACCACTTCCATACCACAACTGGCTGTCTGCTTATCACTCACCTGGCGTATGCTGACGACATCTTTATCTTCTCCTCTGGAGACAGCGGATCGATCGAGGTGGTTTTGAGTACGATCGCGAGATACACCACTTGCTCCGGACAGCGCGTTAATAACAACAAGAGCGTCATCTATACCCATCACAACGCTGATAGAACCCGCTCAGCCCTGCTCTCCAACATTACCTCGTTCGGCACGGCCTATCCACCTTTCCTTTACCTGGGTTGCCCGCTGGTATACAGAAAGTCTAACTCGGGGATATACGACCATCTAGTAGACAAGATCCACAAACTGATCGCAGGATGGCACAACGCAACATTATCTCCATAGGACAAAATGATCCTTATCAAACACGTTCTCTCTTCCATCCCTTTGTACACCCTGGCCGTTTGCTCCCCTCCCAAGAAGGTCCTCCACTCTCTCGAATCCCTTTTCGCCAAGTTCTTTTGGGGTCAATACGACGGCAAGGACAAACACCACTGGACCGGTTGGGAGACCATGGCCAAACCCACTGAAGAAGGAGGTCTGGGATTCAGCAGACTTGTCCACATTATGGACGCCTGCTCCATGAAGTTGTGGTGGAAGTTGCACACGGAGAGCTCGCTATGGACGAAGTTCATGAGAGCTAGATACTCCAGATTCTCCCATCTGTCAGTGGCGGTCACTAACAACAGATCCTCGGTGTCGTGGCGTCGCATAATTCGGGGATGCAACATCGCAAAACCTTTAATCCGTCTTCAGTTGGGCGACGGTCGCTCATCGGTCTGTCTGGAGCGGTGGTTAGGAGAAGACACCATACAGCCCAACATTCGAACACCGCAGGGGTGCGTAATTAGGGACCTATGGGAGGGTAGTTCCGGATGGAATTGGAGGAGGGTCAGAGATTGGCTTGGTCAGCCAGCGGCCACGACCTTCTTGCAGCTAATCTGCGGGTCACTGGTACGACCGACACGTAGAGATGGTCCCCTAACTCGTGTGGGACATTTACACTGGCTTCTGCCAGACTTGTGGCCAGAGGCAGCAGCGTGCCGAATACCACGTGTGCCAAGTTTTGGCAGTCATGCATTCCCATCAATTGGTCTATCCTTATCTGGTGAGCACTACGAAGGAAGCTACCGACGGACGACCAAATCAGATCTATCGGATTTAGCATCGGGTCCAGATGCCACTGCTGCGTGGAGCACACATCGGAATCGGCAGAGCACGTCCTTTTTTCTGGTGAGTTGGCGACTAGTATTTGGTTCAAGCTTCACAATAAACTTAGTCTTGTCCCCTCGACTGGGGGCTTCCACGATCTCCTGGCCAGCTGGAGCTGCTCCCACGGCCATCAGATCGTTGTAGCCGCTGGAATTTGGGTCCTATGGAAGAACATGAACAAATTCAGATATGAAGGCCGCCAACTACTCCCTCCACAATTGTATAGAGAGGTTATCAAACAAATTCTCAAAGCTAGGAGGCGCTGCTCTCACGCCTCCAACACTTTTTGGGAGGCCCTTGCTTAGGCCATTCTCCGAGTTTCTCGCGCCTCCCCTGTCGGCTGTAGTAGAGATCCAGTTCCATTTTGTGCGCGTCTCGCGCTGTTAGTTTTCTTTTCCTTTTGTCGCGTTGAACGCGCTTACTTGTATAGGCTTCGGCATTTTGCGCTTATTACTTCAAAAATGTTTCATTCTAAAAATAAAATTTTATATATATATATATATATATATATATATATATATATATATATATATATATATATATATATATATATAATAATAATAATAATAATAATAATAATAATAATAATAATAAAATCTCTACTATTATAATGTGGCTAAAAAAATGAGTCGTTTAAGCCGTATGTATATCCTCTACTAATGAAAAAAATTAAATAGAAATTTAAAATCCTTCTAATTACATGAACATATAACAAATCCTAAAATATTTTTATTCAAATTATATTTAATTAAACTAAATATATGGTATTATGGAAGTAAACATATATCCAAAATTAAATATATCTACAAAAAAAATCACAATTAATATATATTCAAATCAAATTTAAATTATTTTAATATAATTTATATTTGTATATATATATATATATTTTTGGTAGATGCATCCCACGTGAACATGATTAATATCTTTAAATAATATAGTCAATTATAACTTCTCAACAATACTAGGCCCGCCCACCAAACAAGTCTGAAATTATGTTAGGTTAAACCGTAGATTGAGTATTCCTAGAGTCCATATGAGGTGGGTCCCACTGCTTGTCTTCCCGCCGCAAATCTAGATTCATACAAACCAACCCCCTTCTTCTTTCTTCCTCCGCCGCCCACCATACCCAAACCGTACCAAAAAACTAACCCTAGAAAACCCTAACCCTAGCCATGAACGGCTCCGCCGCACTCTCCTCCGACGGCTACTCCGCCGCCGGCCTCTTCTCCTCCCCCCACTCCTACGCCTACGACGACCTCATCCTCCTCCCGGGATACATCGACTTCCCCGCCGACTCCGTCGACCTCTCCACCCGCCTCTCCCGCCGCCTCCCCCTCTCCCTCCCCTGCGTCGCCTCCCCCATGGACACCGTCTCGGAGTCCTCCATGGCCGCCGCCGTCGCCTCCCTCGGCGGCCTCGCCTTCCTCCACTCCAACCTCCCGCCGGACCTCCAGGCCTCCCACCTCCGCCTCGCCAAGGCCGCCCGCCTCCCCTACGTCGCCGACCCCCTCTTCCTCTCCCCATCCGACGTATTCATCCCCTCCTCCTCCGCCGCCTCCTCCTTCGCCATCGTCACCGCCGACGGCACCTCCAAGTCCAAGCCCCTCGGCGTCGTCTCGGCCTCCGACTCGTCTCCCGACGCCCCCGTCTCCGCCTACATGAAGCCCTTCCCCAAGTCCGTCCCCGCGGACTACGACCTCGCACGCTCCGCGGCCTTCCTCGCCGGCGAGGGCCTCCGCTTTGCCCCCGTCGTGGACGGCGACGGGGAAATCGTCAACTTTATAACGGACGAGATCGTGAGCACGATCAAGGGCTATCCGAAGTTCGGGGTGCCGTCGGTGGGGGCGGACGGGAAGTTCTTGGTCGGCGCGGCGATCGGGACTAGAGAGCAGGATAAGGTGAGGCTGGAGTATCTGGTGAAGGAGGGGGTGGATGTCGTGGTGATTGATAGTTCGCAGGGGAACTCCTGCTATCAGCTGGACATGATCAGGTTTGCGAAGAGGAGTTATCCGGGGATAGATGTTATTGGGGGGAATGTGGTCACCATGGCGCAGGCGCAGAATTTGATCAAGGCGGGGGTCGATGGGTTGAGGGTCGGTATGGGGTCCGGGTCCATTTGTACCACGCAGGAAGTCTGTGCGGTCGGCAGAGGACAGGTGATCACTTTTTTCCTGAACGAATCCGTTGATAGCTCTTTTATAGTGCTAAACACTTGTAGACAGGTTGTAATTTACAGAGACAAAAAAAAAAAAATGCAAGGTTTTGGTAGTAGGTAACTTGAAACAACACTTTTCCCGGTTCCCTCTAGAGCTTGTATTGATTTGGTTTTAGAATTATGAAAGTTATCTTTAATTATTTGGTCTTGCTAGACAACCTTATTCTAGAGTTGGATAAAAGTTGATGGCCCTCTAGAGCTTGTATTGATTTGGTTTTAGAATTATGAAAGCTATCTTTAATTATTTGGTCTTGCTAAACAACCTTATTCTAGAGTTGGATAAAAGTTGATGGCGTCACTTGGTGCGATGGTAAGTCCCGGCTCTTGCATCTAGGTGGATGTTGGTTTGTGTCGTGGAAAAACCTCTCCATATGTTGGATAAGGCTGCGTACATTTTGACCCTCCTAGACCTTGTATTAGTAGGAGCCTCGTGGCACTGGTCTACCATTTTATAAGGCTTTCCTTTTACACTGAACTTAGATTATTTATTCCAGCTATAATAGCATTATATGGGTTCTTACAGGCATCGGCAGTTTACAAGGTTGCATCTTTTGCGAAGGATCATGATGTGCCAGTTATTGCTGATGGCGGGATTAAGAATTCTGGGCATATTGTTAAAGCTTTGACACTAGGGGCGTCTACGGTTATGATGGGTGGTTTTCTAGCTGGTAGCCATGAGGCTCCTGGGAAATATGAATATCAGGTATGTCATATAAAGATTTTAAAGTCTGAAATGTTTCGCATCCAATTATTCCAGTAGAACGCCTTGTGTATATAATCCGTAGCATATGATACTTGGTCTGAGGTATGCAGAATTCTGTTTGGTGCTTGCTGCTCCTGTTTACTGCTCCACGAAATGTTACTCTTCATTATTTGATATTCATATACAGATTCATAGCTTCAAATACATATATCATTATATTCGTGAAGTTGATTTAGATTCATTTAAAGCTAAATGATGTCAAAGCTAAATGATTTTCAGTTTACCTTCTCTCTTTACCCCGTATATTCCTTAATTCTTCAATTCCTTCACTTGGTCGCATATTTCGCCCTAGGCTATGTTGTCTGTCCGCTTGCAGATCAAGGGTGATTCGACCATTAACTTCCTTCATGTCTATGTTGTTTTTGGCGCTGGGTGATGCGACAGACCTTTCTCCTTGCTAGGCGTCGTCCAGGAATCTGCTGGTTCTGTTGTCCTGCAATCTTCCAGGAAACAACTGAACCACTGAAGCAGTTATTGTTTCGACTCTTTTGTGTAGCAAATAACTAATATTCAGTAGCAGTAGAAGAAGAAATCAAGAAAACTGAAGAAGAAGAAGAAAAACTGAAGAAGAAGAAGCAGCAACAGAAGAAGAAATCAAGAAAAACGGAAAGTTATTCTAAAACAAAACAAACAGAAGAAGTACGTCAAAAAATATTAAAAAAGAAAAACACAGTAGAAGAATTTAAGAAGAAGAAGCAGTAGAAGAAAAAATGAGAAAAACAGAGGAAAATAAAAAAGTAACATACATGTAAGAAATGAAAAAAAAAACAGAGGAAAAAAAAAGTTAACATACATGTTGGTCGTCTCTCTCACCCGAGCGGCTGGACTGGAGTTCTTCTTCTCCTGTTTTTTTTTTTCAAAGCAGCAGCAAAACACTGGACCAGAACCCTATTGAGCCAATCAAAAACCGAAATAGAAAAATTACATTTATACCCATAAAAAGTTACTGCCTAAATTTTGCTTTTTTACCCTTAGGCGGTCGCCTAGGGCCGCCTAGGCGACCATCACCTAGAACATTGCCCGGCCAAGACCTTTTTTTTCCAACCTACATGCCTAGGTGCGCCTAGGCGTCGCCTGTGACAACATAGCTTCCTGTCATTTGTATCATTCTTTAATCATATGCCGACCTTGTTTTCCAAGGTTGTTGCACCATATCAGCTTGCAGGCATCTTTGGAAGCTCCAACAGCTTAATCTAGCCTATACGTATTTGATTACTTGTAGTAAGGAGTTCTTAAGTGATTCCATGCCCACTTGAAATAAAATGATCATTAAGGCTAATTTTATGTCAACAAGATTATTGCATTATGTACTTATTTGTTTTGATTTTAGTGAAGAATATATGAAAAAATATATGAAAAAGAATAAGTAAAGCATAATCCAGTTTCCGAAGAGAGTAATAGTTGAAGGTCATGGTTATAATTTATTTGTATTGATGATGAATAGAATTCTCTCTACCGCGTAAAAACAAAATTATAAGCATAATGGCCATATTGTTTTCAAAATTCCTTCTCTCAGTAGAGCTGAAATAGTTCATTTATGTACAAAATTTTTCCGTATGCGAAAAGGGAAACTCACATATATTTTCTTTTATACAACAACAATAAAGGAAAGATGAATGAATCAAACCACTTTCGCCCATGGATTTTTTTTTTACCATCGCATCTTCGTCCATGATGCTTCTAGATTTTTCTACTTTCAAAGCTACCCATTGGTCATCTTCTCTGAGACTGCCCTTATCTTCACCATGGATAGACCATTCGACATGTTGCTTTTTAATTGAAAATTTCACTGATGAAATCTGATGTAGAGCCATAAGACCCTGATTGGGTGGCGGAAGATCAGTGGATCAAGCCACGGGAGCGTATTATTCCTTCCATTTATAAAAAAAATGGTGGGAGTTGGAGGCAATGGGCCCAAAAGGCATGCAATGAAGCATGTACAAAATTCCGTGCGTAATGCCGGATATGTAAAAAAAAATCTGATGTAGAGAAGATTTAGTGTCCTTTTTCTGGTTTTTAAGGAAGAAAGACTTGGACAAACGTCTAGTTCTCTCAAAAAAGAAAAAAAAATCGATTAGATATTCAATCAAATGCTAAAAAGTATATTTTTTTAACATAGGTTTTTTTTTTAAAAAAAAAAAATCTAGTTGTGAGGGTAAATTGATAGTTTATTTTTTGGGGGAAAAAATAAAGATGGTCAAAGCTCCTAAAAATAAGGAGGGGGTTAAACATAATGAAAACATGGATGTGTTTAATAACACCCGCAAAAGATGTCCTGGAGGAAACAACATGATTTATGTTTTGTGAAGAATTAAGTTTTACTTGCCCATCCTAGCAGAAGTTAATGCTGAAGTACGGAATGCTTTTACATATTACTAGTAAATGCACGTGCTTTGCACGTATAATAATGTATAATAAGAACATTATTCAATTATAGTTAAATATCTCTTCTAACTCATGTGGTTAAGGTGGGTGGTATTCTTCTTGTTTGGTTGAGTTCGATTCCCCACGTTGAATATATATAACAATTTTATATTTTTTTTCAACATTTGTTTATATAATTTATTTATTTTTTAAATAAAAAGGACCGTGATATAATGATGGCTTGGACGGCTCACTTTTGAGCCGTTTTGAAGCCTCATTATATAGTGGAAGATGGAGAAGGAAGTAAGGAACCAGCTAGAACATAATTAGTATTCGTTGTTTCATTTTTATGTTAATGAAACAGAAACACAACCACAACTGTTTGACAATTATATTTTATTTTTACTATTTTAGTGCCTAATGAATTTAAGATAATTTTTAATTGACCCAGGCACAACAATAACATTTACAAGGTTGTTGACATGCTAAAAATGTACCATTGATTCTGACCTTTCAGAATGGCAAGGCTAATAGAGCAATCACTTCTCCACCACCTTTCATCATGAGCAGTGGAACTTTCATCATGAATTGGTAGGAAACTGGAACCTTCTACAGTTCTACTTTATTGTGATGATGAAGAGAGCAAATGTTTTGATTTAGTGATAGTCTGGGCCCATTTCATTATGGATTCTGCCACCTTGAAGTTATTTTTTGGAATTATCAAACAACCCTTTGATCGACACAGGCACAATGCTTCAATCTTTCCTAGCTGCTCCTCTGCTACAGACACAAAGCAGCTCACTAAGAGACATCTTTCTGATCCTGTAACCCCTCTCTCTCTCTCTTCTCCTCATTTTTTAAGGAAGAAAGCGCTTCCGTATCTTTCCCTACTAGACAAACCATCTAGCTGCCCCAATGATTTTTGAGCTGAAATGTTTAGCTTGTCTGGATGATTTTTTTTCTTGTTCATTTAGATCTATTAAGGGTCTTCTCCTCTGGAAGACTGGAACGTTAGTTCGCTACAGAGGGGTGCCCTCAAGTGTTTCTATAAGCATACATTTCATAGAGAGATTCGCTAGGAATTTGGCTGCAACATAGAGGATGCTTTCAGGTCAACATCCTGTCATAAAAACTTTGTCAATTGTCAATTCTTTATGAAGCTTTCTTGTACCCCATACCTGACCCCATTCTGATGGAAGAAGGCTTGGGTGATGATGATATTATCTTCATCAACAATTTATGTGGTCAAGAAACAATCAGTTTATCATAACCTTTTCACAATTCAGTATCCTCATAACAAACTTGCATAAAATTTTTTGCTTGCCAAAGTCGAATAAACAAGGAGTTGGAAGTGGCCAACAGGATGTACTGGTTACAACTTGCTGAAACATTTGCTTGGGATCTTCCATATTTGACTACAGGAAGTATACATCTAGTATAGATATTTGCTTGTAGATTATCTCCAAGGATTGTCTTAGGTACCCTATTTTTTAATAGAAAGCCAGTGACAGGAAACTGTAAATAGATGCTATTTACATCAATGCGAGAAAACTGTGTAATATTTGAAAGGTATCCCCATTTGCCATGTAACTTCATTTTGCGATATACTTCTCAAGAACATTAAGTTTATTTTCATCACAAAATAAGAATGCTGAGTGTAACATTAGATTTTCTTATAGTTATAGGTCCTGTTGATCTGTTCATCAATTGCTCAAGAGAACTTGTAATTTTGGTACTTGCCAATGATCTTGCAATGTATGTGGCATGCTAATAGATCACTTATGTTGCACAAACACAGCAAAACAGTCTCCGTATCTGTCCGCATCCGTATTTCTGCAACATAATTAATTAATTTGTACCTATTTCAAAATGTCCATATCATCCCGTATTTGTGTCGTGTCTGTATCATACCCATGTCCGTATTCATGCATCGTAGAATAAAGTTTTTCTTGGAAAGAATGGACGAGAATTGAAAAGTTATAGATGTAGTTATTTGCCATGATTTTATGTATGTTAGTTACTGAATATATATATATATATATATATATATATATAGAGAGAGAGAGAGAGAGAGAGAGAGAGAGAGAGAGAAAATTGTAGTTCATTAGAAAATTGTGCATTTGAAATTCTGTTAAACTCTTTGGTTATTTGTTCGAAGCCTAGATGAAGATAACAAAATGGCACACAGAATCAAGGAAGAATGGTCAACCGAGGAACTCAAGAATGCATGTGGGAGCTAGAGTATTATTTATTTATAGAAATGGTTTATTTCTAATAATGTATTTTGCATTTCTTGTGGTAAGTAGATAAATCTATTTTACTATGAAACTCTCTGATATTAGAGGCCACCATAAGAGTTAGAATTGATACCATTTCTGATAGCATCTTGTTTAAAAGTTGGTGGATGTTACATATATACAGGAACTAGAGCATTATGTATTTATAGAAATGGTTTATTTCTAATAATGTATTTTGCATTTCTGGTGGTACGTAGATAAATCTATCTTATCTATGAACTCTGATATTAGAGGCCACCATAAGAGTTTCAGAATGGATAGTATGGTAAGTCACTTACCGTCTTCAATTATCATCTTGTTTAAAACTTGGTGTACGTTACATATATACAGGAAGTAAGGATATGTTCTAGTTTTTAAAAGCTGGTTGCAATTTAGAGACTGCATCCTATATACTGGAGGTTAGAGATGCCATATTTTATAGGTGATCTTGAGGGTAGCAGTGTGGGTGTAGTTTGGTTGCAAGGGGGAGAGGAAATGTGTAGCAAATGGTTTAAAGTATCGGCCGATACCGATCCGATACGGCCGATACCGATACGGTTTGGCATGTCCCGCTCCGATACCCGATACTGACATTGGGTGTCTCTTTTCCCGTCAATTTGGCAAAGAAAATTAAACAAAAAAGACAAATCAGCAAGGGTTTAAAACATAATAAGGTTGTAAAAGCATGTAAGAGAAGAAAATCAATCTATTGTATGTAAACTAATCAGTAAAGGTGACTACTATTTCATTTAATTTCAAAACTACTAAGAAATAACACTGAAAATACTTAAAATTATGCATAAATGTATAAAATATATGTTTTCAAATGTAAATAATTTATTAATAATTATTTGTTTTCCGATACCAAAAAATCCGATACTCCGATCCGAAATCGCCGATACTACCGATATCGCCGATACCAATACTCATAAGAATAGTCCGATTCTGATTCCGATACCGATACTGTGAACCTTACTAGCAAAGGCTATAGGAAAGAGGAAGAAACGTGTAAGATGTGGCACTTACCATGAATTTAGAGAACACTCTCCCCACCCCCCTTCCTCTTTCATGAAAGTTAAAATCTTTTTTGTAGGGAATTAAGTAAGTATCACAAGGGGGAACGAATAATTTCTACAGATCATTGAAAGATGTTGAATTTATTGAAACATACATATGAAAACTAGTAGCCTCTTCCTCCCCTCCCAAAGCTCTATTGACGTTAATCCCATTCAGTATTCACATGATTTTGAAACTTGTAAGACCAGATATCCATGTCTCAAGAATTTGCTGTAGTGCCAATTAAGGGAAATGCTTTGTCCTCTGTAGACATGAGAACAATTTCTACTGTTGGTTTCTTTGTTGACCCAGAAAAATTGAAGTGACTTGAATACTTGACCGGTGTTGGTAACACAAATATATTCGATGTCGCTGAGCCTGAGAGCCTGACGGAAAATATGTTTTGACTACTGATCTTGAAATAAGTAGTCTGTTTCATTGAAAGCTTCTGAATACTTGCATTTGTATGGCAATTAAAGCATCCATACAGTTGTCTACAATTTACAGCACTATGGTTAAATTAGCAACACTTGCTAAAATTGACATTTAGGATTAAGCATTATCTTAGTCGATGTTCCCTTCTGTCATCTAACAGTTTATTCTAATAGGGTGGGCACAGGGTCAAGAAGTATAGGGGCATGGGCTCCCTCGAAGCTATGACAAAGGGAAGTGATGCTCGATATTTGGGTGATAAAGAGAAGCTCAAAATCGCTCAGGGAGTTGTTGGCGCAGTAGCCGACAAAGGCTCCGTCCTGAAGTTCATTCCTTACACAATGCAAGCAGTCAAACAAGGATTCCAAGATCTTGGTGCGTCCTCATTGCAGTCAGCTCACAATCTTCTAAGATCAGAGGTGCTAAGGATGGAGGTATGAGATTGAGACAGAACTTGTACTCTCAAATTATTCATGTTTACTCAATTTGTTTGTTGGTACCTTTTCTTGTTTCTTTTGTTTCCGACTCATTCATAAGTCCTATTCGTATTTGATCATCCGTAAATTGTGGCTTAAGATAAGGAGATACACTGCAAGGCTGGTTGTGTTTGATTTGGCAATTAATTTGCCTGAAGAAAATTCAAACTATCATAACTGTAGTTGGAAACGACGCTGCTTACATATCATTGTTTTAATTCCTATGTCTAATTTTATGCTCTTGTATTTTGGGGCATGGAAAGGAAGGGTCCCAACTATAGGATTGGTCAAGAATCTCACCACCTGTACATAATTGGTTTTGAGTTATAATTGAGTTTATATTTAAAAAATCTGAATTTTATTTCTGAAATTTGGAAGCTGATGGTGACCTCCATTCTTCTGCATACCTGCAATTACAATTACCAGCATGAATTACAATCAGGATTTTGAAGTAAATATAGTCAAAAGGATGTATTTGAATTTGTTGTTAGTTGTAACCTTGCACTTTAATTGCAAGTAATCAAGCGAGCATGAACTATACTTGTAGATGCAAGAGTCTCATGTTGCAGTCTCACAAGCATTTTCAGTTGCAAATTTTTGCTGTTCTTTATACTTGCACAGATCCTGCAAGTGTTTGGTTGTTAATTTTCATGAAACAAATAGTCTGCTTGATCTTTTTTACTTCTTCTATGAGGCGTTTAGTTATCATCACATTCAAGACTTCGAACTTTATCAAGTCACCGGTTTTGGTGGATAATCTCTCTTTATTTTCCAGGTCCGGACGGGGGCTGCACAAGTTGAGGGAGGGATCAGTGGCTTAGTTTCATATGAGAAGAAACCCTACTGAGGATTCAATTGAAAGTTTGAGACATTGTTTTATGGTTGATTCTTCCGAATCATTGTGAAGCTGTGGGGGGGCTTGGAAGACACCATTATTTCCCGGCCAATTTTAATCGTTCCTCTGACCTACTTTAGGGAAATCTTTGCATGTTTCGGATTTGCGCTCATGTCTAGGTCGTTTCCAGGTTAGAGTTTGAAAAAAAAAATTTGTTGGTAAGTTATATGGAATTGGTTATTGTTTTTCCCTATATTTTCTTGGCATAAATGGGCCAAATGTTTCGTGACCTGCTCAAAGAATTTGAGGTGTGTGCTAAAAAAATGGAAAGCGTACTATTTGATATTTGCAGTTCGATTCATTAGAACTGTCCCATTGTGTGAGAGCAGCCAGCAGCTCCTGTGGTGCAGAGTATTCTGGGAATTGGCTAGCAATTAGATGGCATTGAAATCGTTTTTATTTTTGTCAGACAGTACCGCTGGCTGGTGAAAGAAGTTATGGTCATTAGAGATTATGAATTTGGAAAACATATCCTACTGTGCCATGGACAGTCCCCCATGTGCCCATAAAGTTTTACTTGCTCACGTGTTATGGTCATGTTTGGTTCACGGATTTAAGAAATGGAAAAACTATACTTTTGGTTATTGAATGTTCGTCTGACCAAAATTTTAGTCACTCAAATATATTTTTCAAAAATTTAGTCATTGAATGTTTGGTCTTCCAAAAAAATGGTCACTCAGTTAAATTGTTGTTTGTTTTATCAACGATTTTTCTTGACATGACATGTTATGTGCCATGTTAGTCGTTAAGTAAGACGTGGCACATCCACGTGGAATATTTTTGGGTTTTATTTTGTAAAAAAATTCGTTTGGGTATTAAATTATGTGCCATGTTTCAATGTTTATGACATGGTATTTCATTTTTTTATTTGAAAAATAAAACCTAAAAATAGTCCACGTGAATGTGCCATGTCATACTTAACGACTGATATGACACATAATATGCCATGTCAACAAAAATTGTTAATAAAACAAACAACAATTTAACAAATTTGGAAACTATTTATCTGGGTGGATGGTTCTCTCAGAACTCATGAGATCGATTCCTCTCATTTCTTGGCATTTATTACGGAAATTTAGGATGACAATAGTCCTACTCAAATATGTTATTGTCTATTTTATCCATTATTTTTGGATTTTCATGATGTTATTTTTATTTTGAAATGTAAGAATATTTGGAACATTGATTTATTTATTTATTTATTTATTTTTTTTGCATCAACCAAACGCTAAAATGAAAATCAAATAATCTTTTTTGAATGTTTTTTTTTTTTCGTTTTACCAAATACAGGAAGAAAAAAAATGACAAAAGTTTTAATTTTTAATTCTCATAGAAAAGACGAGGGAAATCACCAAATGAGGTCTAAATAGTAAATGCTCAATTAGAGGGTGACACAGGCTTCCATGTAGCCCCATACTAAGTTAATGAAAGTGCTATACATCTCTATGGTAACATAGAAGTGCCTTCTACGTCGTCGGAACTTTATTTTATTGCCTTCTATGTTGTTGTAGGAACTTTTTTTTTAAGAAAAATTTTGAGTGGCACCCCATTTTATTTCTGCATATTCAAGGTACACCCCATAAGTTTACAACAATGTAAGGTATCCTCCACTTTTGACGGTTTTCGTCCCCAACTTACGGTCAACCCTTTTGACCTTTTTTTGACCAAAATACTCCTGTCTTCTTTTCAGTATCCTCCTATGTTTTCACTCAAAATTTCTCTTTTTTTTAATGGGACTCACCTTGTATATTGTGAGAATACATATTGTTAATATAAAGTGAACAAATATTTGATGTAAAGGCATTATTCAAAGGGTGTGTTTGATTGCAAGGTGGAAAATATGTGGAACCATGAAATTATTTTCCTGGAAAAAAAATTTCCATGAAAATTGAAAAAATTTCCAGGATGTTTGGTTGTCATTATTTTCCATGGGAAATAGTTATTTTTCATGGAAAACGATATTTTCCTATGAGTTGGACAAGTTTTATTTTCCACCATTTTAGAAGAAAAAATGGAAAATGATAATTTTTTGGAAAATAATTCCATAGAAAAAAAAGCTATCAAACACTGCAATTTATGGAAAAATTGTGATGCCAATATTTTTCATGGAAAAAATGTCCAATCAAACACAGCCTTTCTGAAGATTAAAAAGACTTTTTATTTAGGCTAAATTTTAAACTGATACCCTCAACTATTCCATTTTTTAACTTATATCCTAAATTTTGAAATTAGACAACTTAATACCCTACCTATTAAATATTTTCAAGTTGATACCATTCGTCAGCAAGGGGTTAATTTTTTCTGTTAATTTTTTTTTAAAAAAAACAAATTATCCCCCCTCCCTCTCCCACCCCACCATTCCTCCGCTGGACCCCCCCTGCCGTCGTCGCTTCTCTACCGTCGTTGTCATCACCAATGTCGCCCCGCTACTGCTTCCATCGTCGTTGCTGCTGAGGAGAGCTAATGTAGGATATTAAGTTATATAATTATAGTTGAATTATTATGTTGTCTAGTTTTAAAGTTTAGGATATCAAATTGAAAAAGTAGAATAGTTGAGGATATCAAGCTAAAATTAAGCCTTTTATGTATCAGCAGTAGGTGAATGACATGCTCATTAGATGAATCGCAATATGTACTAACACCTGTATAAATTACTAGAGTTCAGTAATTAGTTCTATGGATTTTGATATATTGTACTGATAAGTAGGGGTGACTGTTATTCGGTTTTGTTCTAAGAACAGACTGAATCGAATAAGAGATTCGGTTTGAAAATACTAACATTCCTTATTCGATTTTGGTTTTGGTTTTCGGTCGAAAACAGAAAATCGAATAAGACCTATGCAATAATGTAAATACCCTCAATCTTATTCATATTTTATAATTAAAAATGTGTATATTTTGGTGCAGTTCATCCAACCAAACACCCCATGTTCTTTTTCAAAAGAGATTATTTACACTAACTACTCCTAAGTTTTGGATTTATATTATGGAGTACCCCTACTTTTAAACTAACTACACCGACCACCCTCATGTTTTATTACACGGGTCCACGGAGTACCCCTACTTAAATTTTTTTTTTATAACACTAACTATCCCTATTTTTAATTTTTTTTTTAAAGGGAGGGATGGTCGGTGTAATTAATTTTAAAATAGGGATATTCTATGTTATAAATCCAGACTTAGGGATAGTGAAAATAATCCTTTAAAAAGTGTTGGGTTTAGTGGGTTTGGTCATTAGTGATCCATTCCCTATGTTTCATTTTTAGGCAAATTTTATGCGTGTATTTTAGTATTTGGGCTTTCATTTATTAACTTGTACACCTGAGATGCGTTAGTTCAAGTAGCTGATATGGTGAAAGTCTTTACTAGTGAACAACGTTCAAATTCTACAACAAATATTTATTTTGTCACCAATTCTTGAAAAAAAAATAGGGATTTTTTGACATTCATCCCACTTATTAATATGCATTTGTACTTACATCCCACTTTTTAATTTTTTTAGACTTTCATCCCACTTTTTGTCACTAAAAGTATTTATTTTGTCACGAAAAGTATTCGTTTTGTCACAAAAAATATTTTTAGTGACAAAAGTGGGATGTAAGTCAAATAAAATTAAAAAGTGGGATGTAAGTACAAATTCATATTAATAAATGGGATGAAAGTCAAAAAATCCCAAAAAAATATTTGGAGCTAGGTCCCAAAACTCATACGTGAACGAAGAGCGCAAAGTGATGCTTTGATGATGCACTTTGCACTTCATACGTATACATCTATTGCGGAGTTGGCGTAGGAGCATTGGCTCAGCGAAGGACGTGGGACTGCAGAGCAGTGGTGCTATGGTGTAACGGAGCTGCGACGTAATAAATATTATGTGTTGGCGCTAATGTGCTGTGACGCTAAGTTGGAGGCTACGACGTTGAGGTGCATCTGCGTTATGGTGCAGTCGGGCTGCGAAGAAGAAGTGGTTCAACAGGGCTACTTAAACGGCGTCATTGTACTGTTGCTCTGTGTTAGTGTCGCGGTTTTGCTAACATCGCTGTTGCAACTCTAAGTAACTCCACCGATTGATTAGGAAGTTATTCTTGATAATCCGCCCACATCTTTAGTGAACGGTTACCACTGTTCTTAGGACTGCCCTCCTATATGAAAGTGAGATCAAAACACTGGCGATCATGAGAAAGAAGAGACAAAAGAGAGAATTCAGAAAAGAGTTTCGTCTCTATTGAAGCAATAAGTCTTTTCAACAGAGCTTGTCCGAGTGATCCATCAACGCTTCTGCACTTGTCCGATTTGTCCGATCACGGAGACGCCAACCAAGCAATTTTGTGAAATGTCTGCAACTTCTCCATCAGGACCGAACCCATAGATCGTATATAGATCTAAAAACACAGAGGATATAATTGAACTGGCGCTGCTAGATTGTCCGCCCGCCGGGCTGACCCGCGCTGGCTCGCACCCGCGTAGCAAGCAGCCATTGGCTCTCCCATCTAGGGTGGACCCAGGTTACCCAAAGGGGAGGGGGGGGGGGGGGGGGGGGGGGGGGGGGGGGAGCAATGGTTGCCTGCCACACGGGCACGAACCAGCCCTACGGACGGGCAAAATAGAATTTCCGTAATTGAACTATGGTAAAAGAATCACTAACAATCTATAATTTGTTCCAATAAAATACACCCCTCTAATTTTTGTTATTCTACGACCGCATAACTAAGAAACAAAGTTAGGACATGTACATGGAGTCGTAGAAGAAGCAACAGCTTTCATACATTAAACCCCTCCGCGACTTTGATTGATTCCAGAAGCATTTCAAGTTAGAGCTGCAAAACAATGGCACAATTGCAATTTGATACCCTCAACTATTCCACTTTTGGAACTTGATACCATAAATTTTAATATACATCAAGTTGATATCCTAAAAATAGATTAGACAAAAATGTCCCTGCCCATCTCTTCCCCCTCCTCCCTCAGCTGCCCCCTCCCACCACCCACCCACCATCCCTCCCCTGCCGGTTGCACTCCCCCCCTCCCTCGGCTTCCCCCTGTAGTGTCACGTCCCTACATCGTGTCCCGTTTTTGTCCACGGGGTGCACGAGAAAGGAACAATGTCGCTACCGATTCAGTCGGGACCGATAGATCGGGATCGGTTGAATCGGTCGAACGTGAACGATTGAATTAAAATCATGTTCTCGTTATGGAAAAGATTCTTCGGAATCAAGTCTCATATTCAGCGGGTTGCACCTCAAGGATTGGCTCTGCGGCTGAGTCGGAAGAGGCCTCCCATTACTTTGCTTTTCATGCCGCACTTGCTTTGGCTTTGGTTTTCGTGAATATTTTCGATGGTTTTCATGGTTTGCGTTTTCGAACTTCGCATTCGTATCGAATTCCTTGAATAATATAGTGTCCTAATCAGTTGCTTATGCAATTACAGGTGATCGCGTAGGCGACGTCTAAGCGTAGCCAACCAGTCCCCCGCTTAAAGCAAAGACTAAGGTGAGTGGCTGACCTCCTTCGCCTCGACCCTCTGTTTCAAAATTGATATGAAACACAAAAGAATTGCTTGTCGCCATAGTGTAGAATCAATGAAATCATGGCACGATTCTTCACGGAACACTTGTTATAGAACTACTTTACATGAAAACTGATGCATGCTTTCTTAGGCCAGATTTACTTAGCTATGCAAACCAAAGGATGAATCGATTAACGTTTATCGCAACGATACGGCTAAAGTGTATAAATGATAAGTTCAAATCACACCAAAAGAGAAAGTTAAAAGTTCTAGAAAAGAGAGAATATTTCATGAATCTGCAAAAACGGTCATTGGACAACTTATGCATAAGGGGTAGTTTCCTCGAACGGTTGCCTAGGCCAAGGAACCGATTCGGTCCGGAAGGAACGAGTATAGCTAGTGCCAGCAGGACTGGTACGAGTGATTCGGGAACTTTCTAGTCGGCCTCGCTACCCGCCGCGAAAGAAACGCCGTCTAACACAGTTATAGTCCACCATGACTGTTCTTCCTGATAATCCGCCGACATCTTTAGTGGACAGTTACCACTGTTCCTAGGATTGCTCCCCTATATAAAAGTGAGATCAAAACACTTGGCGATCATGAGAAGAAGAAGAAGAGACAAAGGAGAGAATTCATAAAAGAATTTCATCTCTATTGAAGCAAGAAGTCTTTTCAAACAGAGCTTGTCCGAACAATCCATCAGCGCATCTGCACTTGTCCGATTTGTCTGCAACTTCTCCTAAAATATGGCTTTATCTAAGGGCACCACACTTTTTACTTGGGGCTAGCCCAAAAATGTTCAAAAAAAATTACAAGTTTGCCATTCTTTTTTTACTTGGGGCTAGCCCAATTTATTTCCAGCAATCAGTCCTAGGACTGCCGACAAGTTGGCAGTCCAAACATATGTTAGGACTGCCAACTTGCTGGCAGTCTTAGGACTGCCAGCAAGTTGGCAGTCCTAACATATGTTTGGACTGCCAACTTGTCGGCAGTCCTTGGAGATGGTTCTGGTGCAGCAAGTTGGCAGTCCTAACATATGTTTGGACTGCCAACTTGTCGGCAGTCCTTGGAGATGCTGCTGCACCAGAACCCAATTCTCGTCGATTAGCTCCGACGATATGAGCTCGAGAACTCCCCCCGCGGCCTGGAAGCAGACGAGCGTCTCGATCCCGTGCAGCTGTGCAATGTGCGACCTGTCGGAGGAGGCGGCGGTTGGAGGCGGCGGTGGAGGCGGAGGAGGCGGCGAGCATTAAAAGTGAGCATTGGTCGCGCGTTGGAGACGGCTTTCGCAGGGGTTTTGGTCGCGCGTTGGCGGCGGCTGGAGGCGGAGGAGGCGGCGGAGGCTGGAGACGGCGGCGGAGGAGGAAGGAGGCGGCGGCTGGAGGCGGAGGAGGAGGAAGGAGGCGGCGGCTGGAGGCGGAGGAAGGAGGCGGCGGAGGAGGAAGGAGGCGGCGGCTGGAGGCGGAGGACGAGGAAGGAGGCGGCGGCTGGAGGAAGGAGGAGGAAAGAGGAAGGAAAAATCCTAAGTTTGGGATAGCTCCAAGTAATTTTTGGGATGCCCCCAGTAAAAGTTCCTCAAACTTGGGCTGTCTCCTAGTAAAATGACGCCCCCAGTAAAATGTGCGGTTCCCCTAGAAAAAGCCTAAAATATTGATAATGTGACCAGCCTGAAATTTTGCCAAATGTCTGCAACTTCTCCATCAGGACCAAACCCATTGGTCATATCTATATCTAAAGACACAGAATATGTAACTGGACCATCCAGTAAAAGAATCACCAACAGTCTATAATTTGTTCCAATAAAATACACACCTCTATTTTTTGTTATTCTAAGACCACATAAGAAGCAAAGATAGCACATGTACATGGAGTCGTAGAAGAAGCAACAGCTTTCATACATTAAGGCCTCATTTGGTTCGCGAAATCATCGGATTGTAAAGAAAAGTGAGAAAAATGGGAGAAAAAAGTGATTACATCTATCAAAGCAAGGAATCACTTTCCCACATTGAAGTATTCATTTTCCTTTCCAAATTCTTTGACATTTCCAAACATCGGAAAGAAAAATCAACGAGAATTATAATTTTCCAAAGGAAATAAAATGCCAAGGAATTGATTTCCTTTCCCTTTCATTCCGCGAACCAAACGAGCCCTAAAACTAGCAAGTGAAGAAATAGATGAGGAGGGAAAAGAACAGTAACCCTCCACAAGTTTCCTTCATTCCAGAAGCATTTAGAGCTGCAAAATAATTTATGAATGAGTTTTCACTAGTATGAATACAAAATAATCATAAGATAGCACCTGAAGCACATCAAACGCCAATGACTGATCAAATATTCATAATTTTAGAATCTATGTGATTTGCGGAGACAAAAACAACTGACGAACTATCGAAGGCGATAAATGAAAATGAAATTTCCAAGAAACCTTTATTCAAATTCATTATACACATAAGTTGCACAAAAGAACCATTTGATATTTTGTTCCACTTCTATTCTAAAACACCATATTTAAGACGCAGTAGAACTCAACACTAAAATACGATAATTATGTAGTGTACAGCACTTCTTTTGCAACTAAATATCCTCCACCTCCTGTTTCAACGACTTCGGGTACCCTTTATATTCCAAATTCACCCCCAAATTCGCAGATATAAGCCTGAACTTTAGCTTAATGGCACCCATCATCTCTTGAATTGACTCATTTTCTGGCTCGGAGAGTGGATATTTTTCCACCAGCTCCCCTAAGTGCTCAATGCTCTTTTGCATGCGCAACGAGAATGCTTTTGGGTCCACACGGATCACCGATTTCCATATGTCGACGCAGCCGCGGTAGAAACCTAGCTCCTCACCCACCTGAAAACCCAGTTTCAATCCCACTTCTATGCCTTCCTCCTTTCCTGGGACCAATCCATCACTATAACCATCTCTAAAGCCCTCTTGATGGTGGGTTTCTTCTAGATGAATCGAGGATTCAAAGAAGTCGTCAGAATCCCTAATAGTTGCCTCCATGCTTCAAACACTGAGGGAGCTTAAATTGCCGGAGAAAAGGTGCTGCAGGAAGGGAAAATGTAAGCTAAGAAGGAACTAAGAAAATCTGAGATAAGATTACCATACTACTTTAAGAAATTAGATTTACTATATTATTTAAGAGAGGAGAAAAACAGCTAAATATTAAATCTATTGGTAATGGCCTGACGGTTTGATATTAACAATCAAAATATGGATAGCAATATCTACTGTAAGAAGCAGATAATCAAGATGCATAAGCCCAATTTAAATGGGTATGTGACGGAAACTTCAAAATCACTGCCTCAGTAGTGCATGGCTTTGGGTTCAGCATAGACTGCTAAAACGGGCAACTGCATTAGTACGAGACTGCTGCTGCATCTGGGCATGATAGCAATAACAAGTGTCCGCATGTGTAAGTAGGACTATATCATGTGCATTGCATCAACGTTTTGTGCACAAATAAGCAAGATAACTTGCGGATGATACAGTTCATATCTTAGATTTGGCAACACGAGGAGCAGGGCCGGTCCAGAGGGTTGGGTTGTCCTAGTCGAAGCTAGATTTGGTTGCCCCTTGTAACTGACTCTAAGAGAAGATATAAAAAAGATTGATGGCGAGCGGGGTTGGCAGCGACGTCGAAATCTGTTCTAGCGACATTGTGGAGCTCGGATTCCGAGTTCATCTCCTTGAGCTACTCGAGGCATTCCTAGTAGGAAGTCAAAATATGGGCTTGGTGGATTGCTAATTCAACTAACATAGACGAGTTGGGGTGGACCGCGGAGGCTCTATTAGCGGAGAGGTGGGGACTTAGGGGTTGGGGGTTGCCTTGACCTGGGGGGTTGCCCAAGCCCGATGGCTTGTCCGGCTTACCCCAGGGCCGGCCCTGACGAGGAGGAGCCTTATAGCGTGTGGACGACTTGGACGACTGCAGAAAGCATCCTGAAATCCGCGCACGATCAAGTTGCAAGTGATAACCACCAACTAATGCTTGGTGCACAAAGTAGGACTATATCATGTGCATTGTATCAATGTTTGGTGCACAAATAAGCAAGATAACTTGCGGATGGTACAGTTCATATCTTAGATTTGGCAACACGAGGAGGAGCCTTATAGTGTGTGGACGACTGCAGAAAGCATCCTGAAATCCGCATACAATCAAGTTGCAAGTGATAACCACCAACTAATGCAGTCAAGAAGAGGTGACTGGGTTGGATGTTTGTGGTGCAACAATTGATTTAGGTTATGGTGGATCTAGGATTGAGTTTTATGTGAAAAAGAAGAAGGTGAGGGTCAGTGATGGAGGGGGGGAATGGTGAAGCTGTGAAAGGGTTAAAATAACATAACAAAAGAGAGAGAATGAGGAGCCCGAGATTTCGGTGGCACAGGCAGATGGAGCATTGCACAGGCCGTAAGTCATCCCAACCTGTCAAATTCTGGCCTGTTGTTTAAATGGCGCTTAATTGGTTCAATGACTGGAATTTGGCACACTGACGATGCCAACAAACTCCTAATAGGTGCATTTATTGGTCTGTGTTGCACATATTCGAACCATCTCAAAGAATTTATCTCATCTCTAATCGGTGCCAGCTCCAACTTCCCTTGGGTTCATTTCTTATTATCAATTATATTTTAGTGTATTGCCGCCCATCCATTTCAAGACTAGTGTAAGTTACACTCATCTTTTGGGCATCTTCTTTCTTAACAGCCCAACACTTGACCCATAAAAGTGTGGTGGATTTTACTGTCATCTACAAAATTCTCAATCAATTCTAACAATCTCAAACATAAAATGTCAATACTAACATATCGTAAATAACGTACAGACACTATAATTCCTCAGTCCCAATCAAACCACTCCAATTCTTGTCTTTTGTTGCTTTTAGCTAATTCTCCTGGTTGAGGATGAAGTTTAGCTTCTAATTTTTTAGCCAAGTGAAATGGTTGCTTCCAAACTCTGTGACCTATCTCACCACTCAGTGACTTCTTCTCTCATGGCTAACAGAATAACAATACTCCCTTCAGGAAACTTACAGGCATCATCAGGAGGGTCGGATTGGGGCTCCCTACTCCAGCGACGAGGGCGGTCGGAATAAATAATTTGGGGGTTATGTTCACCGCAATCGCAAATTCAATATCAGAATATCAAACTTTATAAAATTTAAGAACATAGTCACTAATTAGATAACTCCGATAATACATAAATATATCTCTAGATAATACTAGTAATTACTACAAGTCTCCCCACCTATCGGCGTCATGGCATCAACAATTGGAAATAATCTAAACTGAATGAATAATTTCCAATTGTTGTGTCTATTGGAAAAGGGGTTTCCAATTTTCAATAGTTGTGTCTATTGGAAAGGGTGTGTCATTTCCAAAACATTGTATGCTCACCTTTTTTGGGTCTCTTCGTCAGTTATAAAAGCATAGTCCTATGAGTGTTTGAAACATTAATCCAAACTCATTCATACAATCCAGTACCCAGACTGAGAGAGAGAATCTACTTTGCTTGCTTAGTTCAGTTCATGCGGTTTGAAGTGCTGCTACAAGAGGAGGAGTTCCATTGTATCTTGGGAGTAAATCATCATTCAACCATAAGCACATGTGCGGCGCGAATATTGTCTTAAGGACATTGAACCAAGTTAAAGTCTCGGTCTTGGTCAAAAATTTATTTTTCATTTCTAGAATATAGATTGAATAACATAATCTCCATCGGTAACATCGCTTATCTTCCCTAAAAAGTGAACTGTCATTCCCATTTTAACAAACACCTTCGCCAAACATAGCAATCAGCCCAAAGAATGCGCCTTTCCCCACAAAACCACCAACTACAAACCACATGCAGAGATCACTACTTTCTCGAACAAAATTACTCAAACTGCGTAACTGAACCATGGTCAGAGTCCAAATTCAGGAAGTAGAATTTGGCAAACAATGGAATTTCCAAAAGCTTCTCCGTAAATTATTTTGTATTAAAAAAGGAAACTTTTTTGCCGAAATTTTGATCGAATTCTTAGATTTAAACTCATACATTTAGTAATAATTGAAACTACAATCAATAATCGAAGCAAATTAAGAAGAAAAAAAAATCAACAGAACATAAGCAGTAGAAGGAACTGATGAGATTTGTACCGAGAAGAGTAGGGTTCCGGTGGGTGCTCGGAAGTGGAGTTCCGTTTTATGGAAACTGTCAGAATTTTGAGAAGAGAGTCACAAATCCCTCAAATGACAAGTTTTGATTGCTGCTGCTTTGCAAAAAAATCAGCAGAAGTACAGCTTTAGGCAGCAAGCTGCTTGCTGCTTTCAAATCCTGCCCCTAAAATAACTTTTCATTTTATATTTTCATTTATTCCCTTTATTTATTTATTGGGCTTTTGGCATATAAGTCCTCTAAATTATGTCTATTTTAAGGCTAAGTTTTAATTTGATACCTTCAACTATTCAAGTGTTTTAACTTAATATTCTTAACTTTGATATATACTAACTTAATACTACCAACTATTGAAATTTTGTTCTTGATACCCTCTGTCATTGTCGGTCAAACGTTAACTTTTTTAGTTAATTTTTTGGGGACTAAAATATTCATTCCTCCTCTACATATCCCTAACCACCCCTCCCCCCCCCCCCCCCACACCCTCCGTGGCCGCGCCCCACCCCCCGCTAGCCGGCCACCATGCACCCCCACCCCTGTCGACACCACCAAGCCCCGCCCCCCTCCTCCTTTGTGCCCCGTGCGTCGCTGTTGTGCTACCGTCGCATGCCGGAGCCTTATGTCGGAGAAGGAGGGGGGAGGAAGGAGGAGGTTACTTTGGTCATTTACCATTTCCGGTTGACATCGGTAAAGATAGAATAGGGGAGAGAGTGTTAAGTTGGTACCTATGAAAGTTCATGATATTACGTTGAAAATTGTAAATAATTAAGGCTTTCAAGTTGTAATTTAGCCCTATTTAAAAAAAAATCCAAATCAGATAAGTTGTATATATGTCCAAACCATAGATAGCTAGATAGAGTTACGAGTCCCTGTGTTTTCATTTGGGCTAATTTAACCTAATCTTATAATTAACATAAATAATATACAACTTTATGCTTGATAAACTATCAAAACCTATTTATCTCCCTTTACTTCCCTTTCTCAACCAGGCTAAGCTAGCACCATCATCCCTTACGTCGTTGTTTTCCATGAACAAAAGTTATACGAACTTTATGTGTTACAAACGAGAAAAAGGTACAAAAAAATTCCTAAACAGAAAATCTAAGTACAAGTTGATTCTGGGAAAGTGAGACGATAGATATCGAACACTGTAGTGGTTCCTTTACTCCGTTGACGATCTGACGACAAGAAGAAATTACTCTGACTCTCTGAATGCATGTGTGTAGATAATCCGGCATTGCCAATCAAGAAGCAGTCGAAGTCCCAAATGAAGGAAGACTTCTTCTATTTATAAGCTGGTGGAATGAACCACCCATGTGCGCATATGCGATGCGCACACGAGTTTTGGCACGTAGGAGCGATGTGCGCACGAAGATAAAACTGAATCTGTTATAACTGTACTGTTGGGCTTCGGATGAGCTGACACGTGAAAGTTGTTGAGATTCGTTTGTTGCTAAGATCTTGGGTGATTTGGTGCACCCGTTCATAAGCATTGTCACGACCCGCACCCATTTTTTTTCTACGGATACGAGACGTGTCCAAGCCAGCCTACGCCGCAGAGTCGGCGGTAGAACGCTGTCACGGCCATGATGATCAAAATAAGTAAAACAATGCTCATTCACAAACTAATTTAACTTACAATATTCACAAGTTTTACATTTGCAGAAAAATATAAACTTGTACAAATATTAAAATTACTACAACTCAGCTATCTAGCTAGTCTCTCTAGGCTTTTCGTCTGCAAGTACACCCGTATCTCCTATGCTAAGTAAATCCACGGCTAACCTGAAAAATATTGGTTTCCAGTCAGGAATAGAACGAGTACAATTCACTGAATGCAATTTTAATAATAAAAATGACTATAAAACAGAGGTTAGACATCAATTACATATTTTTTGAAAATAAACAGAAAGATGGAAAATCAATAGTAATAGACAAAAATACTTTCCCCTCTGTTAGAAGTACCTTTGATATGTGATCAGTCTGGGACACTACACCGCGAGGTCTACGAGGTCTACTTGCACGAAAATAAACAATGTCTACGAGGTCTACTTGCAGAAAATAAACAATGTCCACGAGGTCTACTTGCAGAAAATAAACAATGTCTACGAGGTCTACTTGCAGAAAATAAACAATGTCTACGAGGTCTACTGCATGAAAATAAACAATGTCTACGAGGTCTACTGCATGAAAATAAACAATGTCTATGGTCGGATCACACATCCTTGGTACTCCTTGTTCCCGACTCAATATTTTATAATAGAATATAAAAATCATATAACCAATGGCCAATCAATAAAATATAGTAAAGATCAATATCGAAATGCAGACAATAAACTGTACTCGCCTGTGGTCCTTTGCTGGTGAACCCGACAATCCAACTCAATCAGTGTGCCACAATAGTCAAAATTCGTACAACAGTCCCTGAAAGCTGAAATAAACATCACCAATGTTCTCATA